>JAAGAY010026871.1:10804-40767 GCA_011801015.1 Ardeotis arabs | reverse complement strand
CTGGGGGTGCAGATGTGGGTGCTGGGGAGGGGGCCGTCCCCCCGCCTTGCACTGGGCGTGGCTGCACACATCGAGGGTGGGAGCACCCCCGCCCCCGGCGTCGGGACAGGGTGCGGTGCCGCTGGGGTGGGAGTGCTGAGCCCCTCACCGATCCCCCCTCTCCTCCCAGATCAAATCCAACCGGGACAGAGACACCAAGATCTTCTACAGCATCACGGGGCAGGGGGCGGATGCCCCCCCCGAGGGGGTCTTCACCATCGAGAAGGAGTCGGGCTGGATGAAGGTGACGCAGCCGCTGGACCGGGAGCACATCGACAAGTACCACGTAGGTCCCTGCCGTGCCGTGCCGTGCCGCGCTGCGCCACGCTGTGCTGCACCGTGCCGCCGGCTCACCCCTCCGCCCCGCAGCTCTTCTCCCACGCCGTGTCCGAGAACGGCAAACCGGTGGAGGAGCCGATGGAGATCATAGTGACTGTGACGGACCAGAACGACAACAAGCCCCGCTTCACGCAGGAGATCTTCAGGGGCTCCGTGCCAGAGGGAGCTTTGCCGGGTAGGAGCCAGCGCCGCGGGGAAGCTCTGCCGCAGGGAGAGCCCTGGGAGTGTCCCCCGCGCTCATCGCAACGCCCCGTCCCCAGGCACCTCCGTGATGCAGGTGACGGCCACGGACGCAGACGACGCGGTGGAGACCTACAACGGCGTCATCGCCTACTCCATCCTCAGCCAGGAGCCGCGGGAGCCCCATCCCCACATGTTCACCGTCAACAGGGCCACCGGCACCCTTGGTGTCATCGCCAGCGGCCTCGACCGGGAGGTGGGCTCCGCAACGCTGTGGGGCGGGCGGCCCCGGCCGCAGGCAGGGGGCTGACGGGGCGTCTGTCTGTCTGTGCCGCAGCGCGTGCGGGAGTACACGCTGACCGTGCAGGCGGCCGACCTGGATGGCGAGGGGCTGACCACGACAGCGCTGGCGGTGATCGAGATTGCCGACATCAATGACAACGCCCCCGAGTTTGACCCCAAAACGGTAACATGGGACCCCTCTCCCCACGGGCTGGCGCCTGCCCGGCTGCGGCACTGACGGTGCCCCCCCCCCCCGCAGTACGAGGCGGCCGTGCCGGAGAACGAGGCCGGGCGGGAGGTGGCCCGGCTGGTGGCCACCGACCTGGACGAGCCGAGCACGCCGGCGTGGCGAGCGGTCTACTCCATCCTGCGCGGCAACGAGGGAGGCGCCTTCACCATCACCACCGACCCTGCCAGCAACGAGGGCATCCTCCGAACCGCCAAGGTGCGTGTCCCTCTGCCGCGTCCCCCCACCACCGCTGCCCGTGGCAGGGTGCTGCCCGTCCCCTCCCTCCCCACAGGGGCTGGACTACGAGGCCAAGAAGCAGTTCGTGCTCCACGTGGCTGTGGCCAATGAGGCCCCCTTCGCCGTCAAGCTGCCGACGGCCACCGCCACGGTGACGGTCAACGTGGAGGACGTCAACGAGGCGCCCGTCTTTGACCCGCCAGTGCAGCGTGCCCAAGTGCCAGAGGACGTGCCGCCGGGGCAGACCCTCACCTCCTGCGTGGCCCGGGACCCCGACAAGGCTCAGGGGCAGAGGATCAAGTGAGCGGGGTTGAGGTTGGGGTCTAGGGGGGTCCCCGCCGACCCCTGCAGCGCCACCAGCTCCCCTCTGCCCCCCAGGTACCTGGTGGGGCACGACCCAGCGGGCTGGCTGGCCGTGCACCCTGAGAACGGCCTCGTGACGGCACGGGACCACCTGGACCGCGAGTCCCCCTTCGCCAAGAACAGCACCTACGCCGCCGTGCTGCTGGCCGTGGATGACGGTAAGGGTGGTGAAAGGGGCCCTTGTTCCCATTGTCCCGCGTGAGGGACACGTGCTGCCGTCCCCCCAGACCGCATCCCAGCTCCGGTCCCCACCCCTGCTCAGGGCATCTCCATCCCCGTGAGGGTCTTGGTTTTGGGGAGCCCCCCCTCCAGCGTTGCTCCTGCCCGTAGGCTCGCCCCCTGCCACGGGCACCGGCACCCTGCTCCTCACCCTGCTCGACGTCAACGACCACGGCCCTGAGGCCGAGCCCCGGGACATCACCGTCTGCAACCGCAGCCCCCAGCCCCAGGTCCTCGCCATCACCGACGGGGACCTGCCCCCCAACACCGGCCCCTTCCGCGCCGAGCTCGCCCACGGCGCCGGGGACAGCTGGGCCGTGGAGGTCAGCGATGAAGGTAACGCTGTGGGGCCGCTCGGTGCGTTACCAACGTGCGTTGCCATCGCTGCTTGCCCACGGTTGCCGGTTTTGCGCAGATGACACCGTCACCCTGCGGCTGGTGGCACCGCTGGAGCCGGACATCTACAGCGTCCACCTGCGGCTCCTGGACCAGCCGGGCAGAGCGCAGCTCACCGTCATCACCGCGCGGGTCTGCGACTGCGAGGGGCCGGCGCAGAGCTGTCCCCAGCGCTCGCAGCCCGCCACCGGCCTGCCCTTCGTCCTCGCCGCCCTGGGTGCCCTCCTGGCCTTGCTGCGTGAGTGGGGCGGGGGGTCCCGCTGCTGTGGGGCTGCGCCCCGCCGTGGGATGGGGTGGACGGGATGGGACACGTCCCCACTGACCCCGCTACTCCCCCCCAGTCATCGTGCTGCTGCTGCTGCTCTTCGTGAGGAGGAGGAAGGTGACGAAGGAGCCGCTGCTGCTGCCCGAGGACGACACACGGGACAACATCTTTTACTATGGGGAGGAGGGCGGCGGGGAGGAGGACCAGGTGGGTGTCCGGGGGTGCTGGGGCAGCTGGGAGTGGCCTGCCCCTGCCCCCCTCCATCATGTGCGTATGTCCCCCCCCCAGGACTACGACCTGCGGCAGCTGCACCGCGGCCTGGACGCCCACCCAGAGGTGCTGCTCCGCAATGACGTGGCCCCCACCCTCCTGCCGGCCCCCCAGTACCGGCCCCGGCCCGCCAACCCCGACGACATCGGCACCTTCATCGACGAGGTGAGCCCCAGCCGAACCTGCTTTGCCCCCCGCCCCATCGGGGCACCCCCCAGCCCAGGGGGGCCATGCGCTGACCCCTCTGCCCCCCCCCAGAACCTGAAGGCGGCCGACACGGACCCCACGGCCCCCCCATACGACTCCCTGCTGGTGTTCGACTACGAGGGCAGCGGCTCGGAGGCCACCTCGCTCAGCTCCCTCAACTCCTCGGCCTCCGACCGCGACCAGGACTACGACTACCTCAACGACTGGGGCAGCCGCTTCAAGAAGCTGGCCGACCTCTACGGCGGCGGGGAGGAGGACGACTAGGACCCCCCCCACCGCGGCACCCCCCAGCCGGCAGCCGCGTGGCGCCGGCGGCTCACCTCATTTCACCACACCGGACTGCCATCGGTCGTTGCCCACGGGGCAGCCGAACCCCACTCCAACACCCCCTCAACCCGCTGTCCACGTCCCCCTTGTTCAGCGCGGGGGAAGCTCGGGGTCACCGGGGCTGGGGGGGCTTTTTGGGGAGCCCATGCGTTTCCCGGCCCCCCTCAGCTCCAGGCAGGGCATGGAGCCATCCGGTCCGTTCCCCATCCTGGAGCCCCGGCGCTCCTGGCCGTGCAGGGCAGGATCAGCTCCTCTTCCCCGGCAGGGATGGGCCCCCGCCGCCTCCCTCCCTTTGCTGCAGAGGGAAAGGCTTTCTCCGGCGCTCTCCGAAATACCTCGTGCTCCCAGCCCCGACGCAACCGCCGACCTGCCGCCGTGCTCGGCTCGCAAACCCAGCGCCGGAGAAGCGGGGCGGCCCTGGCACCACGCCTCTGCCAGAGCGGGGCGAGGTGATCTATACACGCAGACCAAAGATGTGCCGTCACGTGCTATACGTGAGGGAATTGTATTTGATAGAGTACTTACAGGCAGATTTCTATTTTTCTGTATCCAAATTATTATATGATTTCCTTCTGTGTCGTGCCAGGTGTAATTATTGTGCAGTCAATGAAAGGTGCTTTCGGAAATCAAACAGCTTTACTGAAATCCTGAACTCTGTGTTTAGCTGTCACCGTGGTTTGTATTTTTTATTGGGGGAAAAGGGTCTGATGCGGGCTGGGAAGCCAGCAGTGGTCTAGTGTTAATGATTGTATGGTTTTTATATAAAATTGAAATAATAAATTCTTTTAAGAAAACCAAAAGCACTTTTCTCTGTGTGCAGCTCCGCTGGTTTCACGGCTGTGTCCGTGCTCAGAGGCCGGCCTGCCTCGCAGAGAGCCGTTCCTCGGCACGGCCTCCTCCGCTGCTGCCTCCAAAGGGCAGATGGCAAACGAAACGCCTGACTCTGTGTAAGAGGGAGAGATCCGTACCAGAGCGCGTGTTTTCTCCTCGCCAGCGGCTGGAGGAGGCAGGGCAGGCAGCTGACAGCAGGTCACGGCTTTCCCTCGCGCTGCGTTTGCCTGGACGGGCCCTGGGGAAAGGAGGAGCAGGACATGGCGTGAAAACCGGGCTTGTGCCTTATCATGGCGGCTGTGCGCGCGCAGCGCCTGGCCCTACACCCTGCCCCACGCAGGCTGCGCGGCAGAGGCGAGGCTGCCAGCCAGCATGAGAGCTCTCTGATGTTTGTCCAACCCTGTAATTGCTGTGACCTCCCTTCAGAGGCCCTGCTCGGGAAGGAAGCACAAAAGAATAACATGCCCTGCAGTGCCTGCAGGCTTTCAAACACACAGCAGCCTTGGAGGCTGGCACAGGAGCTGCAGTCATCTTGCCTCGCTGCAGTCCTGGGCTGGCAAGATGCTAACTTCTCTCCTTTGCAACACACACACACGAGCTCTATTGCAAAAGCAGGTCTGACCACTGACCCCCAGAGCAGGCGGCTACGCCCATCTTGTGCACCTCCGCCCCCACACACTGATTACAACACAGGGACACGCCTGGGCTCTTCCTTCTTAGACAGAATTGCTGGTTTCTCTATGGAAGTGGCTAACTTTTGCTGGATGCAGCCGGAGCCTGTCCTTGCTGCAGGAGCTCTCCCAAAACACCTGACCTGCCAGAGGGGTTGGTGCTGCCGACACCTCTGGGGAGCAGAGCCAGAGGCCTACACTGCCGGCATCCCACTCGGGTGTCAGGATAGTCCGGGCAGGGGATAACAGGGTGCTTGCTACCTGCTGCGAAGAGGACGCGCCCCACGCTGCCGTAACCGGGAGGCAGCGACCAGCGGCGCCCGCTCCCCTCCGCGGACCAGGCCCCAAAATGGCGCCGCCCCGCCGCCTCCTCCCGCCCCGCCCAAGATGGCGGCGGGCGGTGCCGCCCCCCCAGCCTCGCCCGACCTCCCCAAGATGGCGGCGCGGAGCCGCGCTCCGCCCCTTCACGGCGGCCCCAAGATGGCGGGCGGCGCGGAGCCGGGCCCGGAGCGGGTGGTGGAGGCGCTGGAGCTGCTGCTGCGGCCGCCCGCCGGGCCCGGTGAGCGGGATGGCGAGGCCGGTCCCTGCCCGGAGGCCGCCCTGCGACCGGACACGCTGCGCGGCAACGCGGCGGCGCTGGAGGAGCGGCTGCGGCGGGCGCCGGGCTGGGCGGCCCTGCGCGGCCTGCGCGATGCCGTGCTGGCCCGGGCCCCCGCGCTGGCCGCCGGGCTGGCGGGCGAGGCCGAGCCGGGCTGGGCCGCGGCCTGCGGGCTGCTGGCGCTGCTGCTGTGCCTGAAGGAGCGGCTGGCCGCGCTCGCCGCCGTCTCCCCCGCCGCCCGCGGGACCGGGCCCGGGGCCGCCCCGCCGCCCAGTGCCGACACGCTGAGCGTGGCGCAGGGCCGGGCGGTGGAGCGGGCGCTGCGGGCCGCCGTGGGCCTGGGCCTGGTGCCGTACCTGCCGCCGGGCGTGGGGCAGCGCCCGGGGCCCCCCGCGCCGTCCCCGACCCCGCCGGCCGCCCGCGGGGCCCGGCTCCACGCCACCACCGCCACCCTGGCCGAGCTGGCCCAGCACCCCGCGCTGGGCGGCCCGCTGCTGGCCCGACACCTTGGCCTCCTGCTCGCCGGCCTCTGCCTGCTGGGCCACGGCCCCGCCGCCCACAGCGAGGTCCGTGTCCCCCTCTCCTCCCGCTTCCCCGGCACCCTCGGTGCCAACGCAAGCACCCGGCCCTGCCAAAAATGTGTCGGGGTCACCAGAGCATGCTCCCTGCTCGCCATGGCTGAGCCCAACGGCCGTGCTGGGCTCCTGCTTGCCGAGCCCCACGGCAGCTCCCGCGCCCCGCACATTAATCTCCGTGCGGGAGAAGAGGTGGGAGCCGAGGAGCCTGGCGAGCGGCTGGAGGGGCACCGGCACGCAGCCAAGCCGTCCTCACCACCCCAGGGTTTCATTTTTTTTTCAGGGCGTTTCGGAAGCAGAGCGAGCACGGTGCAGGGAAGCCTTGCGGCACATCCTGGACCGCGTCTACCAGCCGCTGGCGGTGCGGGAGCTGCTCGTCCTGCAGGGCCGGCCCAAGCAGGTACCCGGCGGCGATGGCAGGGACGTTCCCAGTGCTGGGGCTGCGTGTTCCCTTCCTCTGAGGGTGCTTTTGCTGCTCTCTCAGAAACGTTCTTACACTGTAAAAAAACAGTTTGGAGTAGCACCCCTGTCCCGAGCGCTGTGTGAACACGCAGGCGAAGTCGCTGAGTGTGTGCGGCTGGCGCGGCAGCGGCTCGGGCCCCGCCGTACAGCGGCGCATGGGTGTGTGTGAACGTGAGGGCTCTCACCGCCGCACGCACCGCCCTGGCTTGGCAGTGACACCCGCTGTGCCTGGCCAAGCAAAGCGCCTTCTCTTCCAGAACCTGCCCCTTTCCGCTTGAGGGCACGAAGCGGGGCTGCCTCGGCACCGGCTGCTGTTTGCGGCCGCACGCTGACCCTCTGGCTGGGCTCGCACGTGACTCCTGAGCAGGCGGAAACTGGCGGTCCCACGCGCGAGGGCTGCAGGGGGTCCGTACGAGGCACCTGTGCAGGGCAGCGCTCTCGGTGTGTGCTGTGGTTTTTCCACCCGGCTCGTCCCTCAAGCCCTCTGCGCGGTTTGGGCGCTGAGGCAGTCGGAGTGGCTGCCTGACCCTGCCAGGCTTTGATTAAAGGAGGTTCGCTCTGCGTGAGGGGGGTGCTCCTGGGAAGGCTGGCCTCTCTCGTTAAGCCCTAATTCACTTTGTGCCGCTGGACGGAGAAGCGATTTACGTAAAAGGTTTCCCTGTCCTGCGTTCCTGTCTCGAGTCCTGCGGGGCAGGGTGCGGGCTGTGTGCCTGTTAGTGAGGAGTGTGCGAATACGCTCCTTATCCTGCTCCTTTGTTTCCTTCCAGAGTCCTCCCTCTCCTGGGGAAGAGACAAAGCCGGCCCTTGTGCGGGCTCCGGCCTGGCTGCGGCGCCTTTGCGGTCAGCTGCTCTCCGAGAGGCTCATGAGACCCAGCGGCGTTCAGGCTGTGGTTCGGGGCATCATGGAGGGAACCGGCGGTGAGTAGGGTGCCGTGACGCTGCTCTTGGCTTCCCAGATGGCAGATTAAAAGAGACCGTGGTGATGTGTCCGCGACGTTTCGTCCCACAAGAGGCCCGGGACAGACCGTGCCATCACAGCACTGATGTGGGAAACAGCTTTTCACTCCGTAACACTCGTGCAGATTTGGCTCTGACTGCGCTGAACTCCCAAACCGTGAATGCCTTCCGACTGCAAATGCCTTTAGTTCGGGGTACACTGTCATCTTTGAGGGCCAGACTGAATGCCTCCGAAATAATTCAGTCTGTTTGTGCCTCCGTGGCGTTGCACCTCGTGTGCGCACGGAGCGTGGTTTGTTCCGAGGAGCCGTGCTGGTGCCAGTTCGGTGGGAGCCATGCTCGGCGCTGGGCTGTGAGCGGCTGCAGGTGGAGTGGGACCCGTCCCACTCCGGGGCTCCCCAGCCTGGCTCCCCTGCTTTCCGTTTCCTGCCACGGAGGGAAACTGCTGCTCTCAAAAAGCTGAATTCCACAGTTTTGGTGCCAAAGCCTCCTCTGGCCGATACCAACCCAATGACACTGTCCAGACACGACTTCCCTCCACCTTTTGGCTCATACACCCACTTGTAGTTGTTTTCCGGTATCAAAGGTCTTGGACGGTGATTTTCCCCCTTCTATCATTAAGTTCAGCTGTCTCCTGAAAGATGCTTGGTTTAAAGAGAGTAATAAAAGCTAGAAATCTAATTTTAGGCCGGAAACATCTGGCTTTGGCCAGAAACGGCCCTGCCGTTTGCTGTCGGTCTGAGCTGATCGTGGCTTTCTGCTGGTGGAGCAGGTGGCGCTGGCGCTGAAGCAGCAGCTGTGGACTGGAGAAAATGCGACACGGTTGCGAAGATCCTGGCTTCCTGCCCGCAGCAGTGCCTTTCCCTCGAGGATTACTACAGGCTGGTGTGCCCCCAGGTAGGTCCTGCTCTTCCTCTCCCCGCGGCACGCTGGCTTTGGCTGGGAATGCGGAGCCGGTTCCCAGCTTGGAGAGCGTCAGTACCGTGTGTTCTGCTTGAGCCTGGCCTGGCTCGAGCCAGCACAATGTGGAGATGTTTTTCTGCCGCTCTGGCAGCGGGATGTGTTTCCGTGTTACTCCTGAATTTTCCATATTTGATTGAAATGCTGGGTAACGCTGCCGGATCGCACGAGCTGCTCAGCCCTGCGCCACAAGGAGCTCTCGGCTCTGGAGCTCCCGCTTCCAGCCTTTGGCTGTGGGAGTGGTGCAGGCTCTTGGTGTGAGCCCAGAAATGCATCCTGCCTTAACGTGTGCGCAGGGAGGAGACCGGCTCTTCCATATCTGGAGTGTTGTGCCAAAATGTCCAGCGAAGCAGCACGCAGGAGGCTCCCCGCTCTCTGCTGGCGGCTGCGAGGGGGTGGCCTGCCCCCCTTTTGAGGGGCTGCTGATCTTTGTTCCTGTATCGTCGGCTTTCCTTCCAGATTCTGGACTTGCTGCACATCCAGGACAAACTGACGGCGCGCCAGTTCCAGCGAGTGGCCACCACGACGCTGCTCACCATGGCGAAAGAGCACCCTCAGCTGGCAGAGAGGCACCTGCTCCGGCCCCTCTTGGCACCGCTGCTGCGGTGCTCCGAGGCCGCAGGTACCGAGCCCCGGATCGGAGAAGGGTCTGCTTTCTCTTCTCGCTGGTCTTTGTCTTTCCATCAGGATTTTCTCAGTGGTGGCTGGGCTGCTGAGTGTGCAAGCTGTCGCCTGAGTCAAATTTAGTAGCACTTGAGTCAAATTACTCTGGTGTAAGAGCCAAGTAGTGTGGCTTCTGCCGCTTGCTCTTCGGGAAGCTCTCCCAGTCTGACAGTCTCGGTTTGGGGTTCCAAACGGAAGCCACCGGTTCCCCACACTGACCGAGCAGCTCTCCGGGGAATAATTCGTCAAGAAGTTGTGGTCTGCTTTGATTTGCTTGTCACCTTGTGGAGTTTACAACACTGCAGTGATATTTAGCGCCGCTAACGAGGGCTCATCGGTTCCCGTGCTGGCCTGGTGCAGGGGAGGGGAGGGAAGAGAGCTGTCCCGGGGCTCTCTGGTGCTGGGCATGGTGGGTTGCCGCTCTGCTGAGGCTCCTCGGTCTGTGGGATGTTTCTGATGTTTCTGCCCTTTGTTTTCAGAGCTGGCAGTGGAAGATCTGTCAGCAGGGACCGTGCTGGTGACAGAGGCAGAGCTCGGCAGCTGCGTGGAAGATGTGCTCAAGGTATCATGTGTGATTTGGGCCTAAGGGTAGGCACGAAAACTGCTCTAAAGGAGGAGCTGGTTTGAGACCTGAGCAGTTCAGTGTGTGTCTCAGAGCATGACGAAAACCAGCGTCTCCTGCAGTCGCGATGCTGAGGGCTGCACAGAATAACCTTGTGTGCAGCGCTGCACTGGCAGGGCTGCAGCTTTGTGCTGGATACCAGAGGCGCTGCCAGAATCCTTGCAGGCATTTTTGCCCCCAAAACGTTCTGCGAGACGGTGGTGAGCTCTTCCTGGTTGTTTTTGACCGCTGTTGTTCTGGTGCATCAGAGTAGGAAGGGTCTGAGCAGTGGGCTGCGAGCCAGGAGTCTCCATAGTGCTCTCGTACCCTCTGTCTCTGTGAGCTGCAGCAAGACTTCGAGCGTTGCTAATTTAAACGGCTTCTGCGGGACTGTTGTGTCCGGGTGCGCGGTCGGAGCGGCCTGGGGACTCGGGCTGTGATCGTAGAGCAGGTAACAGCGGGCGGGAGGTCCGAGGCCGCAGTACTGCCAGCCTGGCACGCGTCTCTCGGTCCCTGTCCGCGATGGTGCCGCTCACCTACCAGCACCAGAGGCTGGTCAGAGGGAAGGACGGATCGCGGGGAATCCTGTATGTCCTGAATCTTCAGAGGATGCCTGAGCTCTTCTCCCAGGCTGCTGGTGGCCTGCCCGCCTCTTAGTGCCACTGTGCCTCAGTTTCCTTCCCGTAGAGCGCGGATAATGCGGCTCATGCTGAGCCCAGGGTTCCCAGTGTGGGAGGGAGAACCTGCTGGGAGCTGCTCTCCTTGCCTCCCAGTCTGCAGAGGGCAGCCTGAGCCAGGGTGCTGCAGCTGGAGGCCTTTCTACAGCTCCTGCGGCATTAACCCCTCGCGGAGGGATGGGCGGCAGCCAGCTCTTGCGTTGGGCCAAAAATGCTTCCGAAGGAGCGACCTGGAAAACAGGGCTCTGGAGGTATCGGCAGGCGGCCGGCCGCGCTGGACCGCTCAGCTCTGCAGCGAGGGCAGCTTGGCAGGGCCCCCGCCTCGTCGCTGGGTGGCTGTGCAGCCGGTTGGCAGCGAGGCGTTCGCAGTGGGCGCTGTGAAGCGAGCGGGTTTGGTGTGGCTCTGAGGCTGCTGAGCTGTCTCTGGGGTGAAAAGGAGCGAAGGTGAGCTCGGAGGCATCGCAGAGCCGCAGGGAGAGGTGGGAGGCTGGCGCGGTTGTCATGGTGGCTGCTGTTAGGAAGCAGAGAGCGTGTGGGCGCGGGGAAGGGAGGGTGGGCAGCAGCTCAGCCACAGGGGAGATGGTGTCAGTGGCTGTGTCCTCACCTCAGCTGTCCCAGAAACTGGGGGGACACTGCAGCTGGTCCCCGTTGGGTGTCCCCAGTGGTTCCTCTTCCCCTGCTGATATCTCTCAGGGCGCTAAAGGCGTTACGGTCGAGGCCTCTTGGACAAGTACGGTAAATTGATGATAAGTAAGAAAAAATGAGCAGCCTGTTTTGCAGGGACCGCTCTGAGCTGAACCCCGTGACACGTGGGTTTCTGTGTGCATGAAGTTAATCTTAAAACTGTGGGTGGGTAATCCTTCACAGCTGCTGCTGGGTGTCCGGCCACTTTTTCTGCCGCCCTGCCCTCCGAAGCTGCTCTGGGTGTAGGATGGTACCTGGGGGAGGCGGCGTGGGGCCTCGGAGCTGGTCTGTGTGCCCCGCTGCCCACGCAGGAGGGATTGCTGCAGCTCGGCAGCTCTCCCAGTCCAGCGTTCAGGTGCTGGGGCGTGGGAAGGGTTCAGGAAAATGGATGAAAAATCCGGCCTCATCAGAGAAACGCCCTGGCTTTGCCGATAATGGACCACCTTCCGCGGTAGCAGATATGTCTTGTGCACAGGACGGTGCAGGTTTAGCACCTTCTGTGGAGCTCCTTCCTGCAGGAGGTCCCGTGCTGCAACAAGCAGGGTGTTCAGCACCCTGAACACGGAGCGTGGCCCTGCAGATCTTGGCTCTGGCGTTTTGGGGTCCGCTCTTGTGCTCCCTGTGAAGGAACAGGGCTGTTCTGTGGAGGCAGCTCTTCTGAAACCTTCCCTCACGGCTTGTTTTTCCCACCAGCATCACCGGTGCCGCGCTGCAGGCTTTGTTGCCTGCCCTGACAGCAGCCCAGCTTTCTGCTGCGCCTTCCAACCCAGAAGGACATCTCCAACTCAGGAATTCGATTTGAAGAAGCTGGTGACTTGCTTACTGGCATGCCCCTAGGCAGGCTAAGCTCTTAAACGCTGTGATTGTTGTAGTATTTCGCGTCGTAATGATCTGTTGTAACTAGCTGGCAGGCAGAGACCGGTCTGGAGGGCTGCGCTGCGGCTGCCGTGCACAATGCGAGTGCAGGGGGGGTTTGGGGTGGATCCCTCATAATGGCACAGTGCTGGAGGCCTGACAGCAGCCAGATTAGCTACGGGGGCTCCAGCCCACGGATTTGCGAGGAGAGGGGGGGTTTCTTGCCTAGCAAGTGTCATTTGATGCTGAGTGGGAAACCATCCTTGGGGCTTCATCAGGGCGGCTTTGTGTACAAAAGGGTCTGGTTAGGAAGAGTGGCTCCACAGGGATTAGCGCAGGAAAAAAAGGTCTGGTTGCAGCAGGGCGGAAAATTATCAGGACAATCTCCCTCCTAACCTTCCTACCTGGGTTGTCACACTGCCTGCAGCAGGCAAAAGCTCCTTGGCCTGTCCCCAGGGCACTCCCAGCCCTGCAGCAGGTGACTGCGGAGATCCCAGGTGTGGGGAGCAAGTGGGGAGCGCGCTGGTGTGAAGGGACAGCGTCTTCTGAGCAGGTAGTTCACCAGGGGACACAGCTGGCAGTTCCTTGGAGAACTTGTGAGAAGACTTTACTTCCCCCTCTGTTTTTTTTTTAAAACAAGAAGCTCTGGAGGGAGAGAGAGCCTACTAAAATGAGGACCTGAACGCCACAACCCTGAGTAAACCCTGAGTCTGGCTGGGCAAGGCTTACTATTTAACCATTTTCTAAACTGAGTTTTCCCAGCATTATGGCTTTGACTGAAAGCCTCTTACCTGGCTGTGTTTTGGACAATTTCTTTCCAAGGATTCAAAAGTAAATGCAATGTCGTAAGAATTCTGTGAGTGTTTTCCCTGTGCTCTGTGGGCAGCAAGGTGGGACCTGTGTGCGGTGAGCTGGTAGCAGTGACTCGCTGGCTTCGTGGAGGAGGGCGGTGATGGTGATTTGGGAGGGTGCTGCTTGAGGTGGAGGAGAGGAGCCGCGGCCCTGCAGCCTCCTCAGAGCCCCTGTAACCCACGCGTCAGCCCAGCTGCCCTGCTGGGGGCTGAGCGCTGTGTTTGAGAGTTGGCTCTGGGTGCAGGATTCCCGTGCAGGTTTGCTAATCCCGAGGTGCCTGTTGCGTCTCTCTGAAGCACAAGGCCTTACCCCTAAGCAGCAGATTCCTGAATAGCTAGCTGGGTTGTTCTGTAGCTTGGAGCCCTGCTGCGGTTAAGCAAATGCTAGGAGAAAAGTGGTGCTGAAGGCTGCTCTTAATACAGAATACGGCACAATCAGGGAAAACAGGCTCCAGTCTGGAAGGAACGGGGGCTGTAAACCCTCTGCCATCCTCCCGGGCGGCCGTTCCGCGCAGAGACGTGCTTTCCGTCCTTCCCTTTGTCTTCCCTCTGTTCCACGCAGGTGTTTGACTCTGCTCCGCGTGCCCTTCTCTCCGTAGGTGTATGTGGTTGGAAATGACAGCTCGAGCCTGCTGCTGGGATCCTTACAGTCAGTCCTGGGAGTGGTTTTTTCCCTCTATTCCTTCGCCAAGCAGAATGTGTCATACTTACGGTAAGGAAGGATTGTGCATGACTTCTTCTGGGGTTTCATCTTCTCGCTCTGCCCAGCCTCCAAAGGACCTGCTCTACATGGGCGGGTACGGAGGCCAACACCAATTTTCTCACCCCGAAGAGCTCTCGGTAACCGCGGGCATAGACACCGTACAGGACCTTACTGGCAGGCCTGTGCCCGAGGAAGCAGTTCTCACGTTAATTTTTGTCTTCCCTGAAGCCAAAACGTTCTGTGTCGAGGCAAGCGTGCCCCGTGGGCGCCTTGGGAGCACACACAGTGATGCTGGGACCTGGCTAGGTGTCAGAGGGATCTGTGTAGCAGGGATTTAGAAACGGGATAGAAACTGGATAAAACAGCTTGTGCGCTAGCTCTTGGAAATACAAGATCATTCTTCTCCGATCTGGGATCACTCTCTTCTGATCTGTGCGGGGGCTGCTTCTCAGCAGCTGTCCCCCGCACCGTGCCCAGCTCCCCCGTGGCTGATGTACGTCGGTAAGCACAATGTGTGGCCGTCGCAGCGGCAGGGACAGTGGTGACCAGGTGCTGGCTCTCCTCTCGGGCTTCCCCTGGGCTGCGCTGAGCTTGGGCCAGCCCAGTGAATCGGCTCCTGGTGGGTTTACGCTTTGCTTTGGTGGTACTGGCGTGCGGGTACTGGAGGCTTTCCCTGAAAGGTCTGTGTAGACACGGCCCCTGCTATTATTAAAGACGTCGTTAATCACTTCAAAGAGCAGTGAGTGGTGTGGCAAGTTTGTAGAACAAGCCAAGTTAACACTGCTGCTGGGTGAACGGAGTCACGGCTCGCTTCTCTCTTTGCAAAGGAATTTGGCAGGGGTAACTAAAACCACAGCTGCCTGGAAGTGTTTGGATTTCCAGACCCCTGGCACGGCGCTGCTACTCCACCTCATTAACCTGCATCTCTCCTTGGCAGGGGTTTCCGTGCCACCTTAGAGTGCTCCGTGTCTCCTTCCTCCTCTTCCTTGGCACAGCCGACAGCTCTGTGCTTTGTCATGTTGGCGTGAGGCAGCGGGCACGGCGTGCCGAGGCTGCGTGGAAGTGGCTGTCCTTGTACAGACACGCTGTTCAGACAGCGCTGGGCTGAAATCCTGAAGGACCCAGATCCTTCCATCTGGGAATGCCAGAAGGACAGGATGTGCTGCTGATCCCCTTCTAAACAGACACAAATGCCTTCAGCTGCCGGAGCTGGCAGCCCAGAGCATCTCAAGGAGCGTCCGTAGCCGCTCCGGAGAATCCTTGGCCTTTCCCTTGCCCCGAGACGCGTGGTCCCGTTGCGGTGCTGGTGTGCAGGGAGGGGTGCGGCAGGCAGAGCAAGGTCACCACTGCGTTCTCTCTCTTTGCCAGCTCCCCGTGCCAGGAGATCCTGCTGTGGTTCTTGGAGAAGTCGGAGCGAGAGGTGTCACTGGCTGTGCTGGAAGGCTTCGCGGGGCTGAACAGCAGCGTGCACGCCCTCCACCCGCGGTGCCGGTTCTGCGCGGGCAGCGAGGGTGGTGCTGCCATCGCGGTGGAGGAGACCATCAGGTGAGCGCTGTTGGGGCAGTGCCGGGCGCAGAGAGCAGTCCCCGGGCATCCTTCGGCACGTAGGGCTTTCCATGGCGTGCCTGGCAGAGAGGGCCCAGGCGAGCTGGGGCTGCCGGTGCTGTCCCACCGCGGCATCGTCCCCCCGAGTAGCTGGCTGTCTGCGCCGAGCTCAGGCGGGCAATGCTTCCGCACAGCCTCCGTGTTCCCTGTGCACGGCGCAGAGCTCTGACTTTCAGCCCTGAAAAACAGCACGCTCTGAGTGTTAGTGTGCGCTCTCTGTGTGCTTTTCCTGAGTCCAAAGTCCTGCCTGCAGGGTGTCTGGGAATGGGACATGCTTCTCCAGTCCCAAAACTGCCCAAATGCAACTTCCGCCCTCTGGCCTGGGCCTGTCCCGTGGCAGATCGTGGAGTGAGCAGAATCCTTTGGGCGCAGGTGCCGCTGTCGCAGCAAGGGCTCTAGCGGTGCCAGCGTTGCGGCGCCAGCGACTGAACTCCCCTCCTGCTCTTGCAGATGGTCTCTACAAGTAGAGGCAGAGCGTGGCCATGTGGGGAATAAACTGCAGCCATTAGGCTCCAGCCACGCATGCTGGGACTGTTCGGCAGCGTGACATTTGGTTCCAGGAGGGGTGGCTGTTAGCTGGCAGGTACGAGCCCAGGGCAGTGCTGTCGAGCGCACCGAGCGCGCAGCTCCTGCCCGGGAGTGTCCGTGGGCTGGGTGTGCCGGGAGCCGCCTGCACCCCTTACAAAACCCCCTACAAATGCGCTTGTTTTGGTTTAGTTTAAATCTGTTCCTGACCTGAATTAGAAAAAGGTCTGCCCTGGTTAAAGTTTAAAATCACTCCTTAAGGGCCATGGCTCTGCCCGGGTCTATCCTACTTTTCCGACTGTGACCGCTGCATGAATCAGCCAGCGCCAATCCCGTTCTCTGTAGGGTGGCTGGATTAAACGTGTGCTTTGTGCTCGTGGTTTCTGTTAATGTTATTCCTTTAACAAATGCAAGTTAATTAATAAACAGAGTGTGTGATCACGTAGACCAAATTAACTGAGCAATAGTTTGGCTCAGCTGCCTGCAGGGTTCCGCTTTCTGGTAGCGCTGTGAAGGAGGGTTTCCGAGAGAAGGCAGCAGCGGGATGTCACCTTGCTGTGGTGTAGCTCAGAGCCAGCCCTGGAGGGGCTCTGGGTGCAGTCGTGTTGGTGACACAGTGACCTCTTCCAGCGATGACGATGAGGCCCTCTACCAGAAGGTTTCCTCAGAGCAGTGCCGCGTGGAGAACTTGGTGGAGCTCTTGTCTCACTGCCAGAAGAGTGGTCTAGCCGGAGACTTCTTCATCCGCTGCCTGAAGGTAAGGGCAGGCAAGTCTCTGCCTGGGGCGCATCTGCAGGAATGGTTTCCCTGGGCCAAGCAGGGACGTGTGGCAGCCGGCAAAGGAGACCGATTGTCCCCTTACGTGCCTCGGGAGCGCTGAGCCGGGGTACGGCACGCGGTGGAACAGTCCTGCTGTGTGCCGGGCAGGAGAGCCCGGGAGAAGGAGGCAGCCCTGGTCCCTGAAGGGGTTAACCCTCGTTCCCTCGAGCTCTTTTGACAGCAGGAGCATGTCTGAAGTGTGATGGTGTGTTTGAGGCTGGGAATAATCCCTGTTGCTTCCTCAGCTCTAGCGGAGTGTCCGCAGGCGTGGAGGTTTGCCAGGGTTTGGCCTGGAAGGGGACGAGGCTGGAAGAGAGGAGATGACCGGGGTCCCTTTGCAGCAGAGTGGGGTGGACGCGCTGCGCCCAGGACCGCTGGCAGGGTGACCGCGGTGTTCCTGGCGCTGAGTTGCCTCTATTTAACCGTTGCCTCTCATGCCCTGCGCTTCCTTCCCGGCAGGCGCTGACCCGCGTGGCTGCGGAGGACGAGGCAGATTCGCGCTCGGCTGCGGTGCCTGGAGGGAGTCTCCTGGAGCTGGAGCAGTACCACGCCGCGCAGGGGAGGAAGCTGCTGGTCCTGCAGCTCGTGGCCACGCTGTGCGAGAGCGTCTCGGACACCGTGTTCACAGACATCGCTCAGGTTGGTTACGGCAGAGCCCTGGGCAATCGGCCACTGGAGCGCGTGGCAGACAGAGCCCTGGGCCGCTGGGCTCGAAGGAGTCAGTGGCTAAGAATCAGCTGGAGAAAGCTAGAACATTCCCAGGAAAAGCAGTTTATGGAGTCAACTGCAAGTGTTTCAACAAGACAGCGTCCCGTGCAGTGCCAGCAGGAAGGACAGAGTCAGCTGGAGAGAAAGGAGGGAGCAGCCCAGCAGACACCGTTGTGTTTGTGTCCCTGGTTGTGTATTAAAACCAAGAGAGTAGAGCAGTCTGTGTGTTCATCAGAACTCCGGCTCGCCAGCTTCTTATCTTTATTTTGAGCAAAATTTATTCCCATGTTTAACAAAGCTTAAAGACATCTGTACCCAACAGACCTTTTCAGCGAGCGCTCAGTGCCCATCCGCCGTGTTGGTGCTTGGTTTTTCCGGCACATCTCGGCAGCCGCCTTTGGGAGCTGGGCTGCCGGCCGGGTGAACGCTGCACGGTGTATTTTAACTTCCTCACCCTAGTTTTCTTTTTTGTGACTCAGTGACCTGGTTATGCAGTTAACTGTGGCCGCCTTGAGCAGAGGCGGTCACTGCTAACACAGGTTTCCTCACTTTTCTCTTCGGGACAAAGGAGTCTTTGTGTGCGCCCTGCAGTGACAGAGGGGACCCAGCCGGTGTCATTGCGGCGCCTGCCGGTGCGGCAGCCAGCGCTGCTTTGTCCTCACCTGCCTCCCCATCGCACCCTCTGCGTGGGACCGGCTCCGCTCACTGGGTCAGAAAGCCGGGCTGGGAAAGGGGGAAGGATTTTGCCAGGTTTCCGAGTCCAGCCGTGAGTCTAGCGTCAAAGGAAGCAACCCCCGAAAGAGAAACCCAGACAAAAAAGCCATTGTGCTTCCACCCGGGGTTGTGTTTCGGGAGCGCTCCCTCGGGCCGGGCGGTTGCAGAGGTGTTTTTAAGCGAGCTCTGCAGCGCAGGGTTGCTCCGGGGCTTTCGCTCTTGCTGCAGGCACTCTGGAGCGTGGCTTTGTGCTGTACGGGGTTGGAGTAAGTGGGATCCCTCTTCCCAAAGCCGGACCCCAGGAATGGCAGCAGCTGTGGACCCCCTCAATCACACAATGTATTTCCTTTACCTTTTCTGCCCCTTGCAACTGAGTTTCGTGAGAATGGCTTGATTTCCCTGGTGCGCCTGGGATGCTCTGCTCTTGCGTGAGACAGAAACATGCCCCAGTGTTTTATTTTTCAAGCATTTTTCCCTTTTAGATTAGGATGTTTTTTCTTTCCTTTCAGATTAGGGGTTTTTTTTTAACTTTCTGTTTTTCTCAGTAGCTATCTACTGGCAGATTATTTGTGCATCCCGTTCCTATTTTTTACATGAAATACAATGTCAGCCCATTCAGTTTGTGAGAGCAGATGTTCCAACACTTGTTTTTACTCCCTGTTCTTGCTGTTTGATGGCGGTTTGTTTCTGCGCTAATCAGCCCAGAAGGTAGCTGGGCCTTTTCCGCAGCCCCTCCCGGCCTCCCTCCTCGCTGCAGTAGGGATGTGCTTAACGAAGCTGGCAGCGATCGCCTCTCCTGCTGATGAGGAAACGCGCTGCCTGTGCCCTGCAGGCTGGAAATGCGGGCTTGGGTGCAACAGTACCTTGTTGCCCTTGCACTTGGTTTTCTAAAGTAGTTCCTCTTATTTTGCAACGGGCCTGTTACAAAGGAAGGACCCTGATCCAGCCCCTTCCCACCGTGGCCGGGTGCCTGGGTGCTGCCGGAGGCAGCGAGCTCACCCCGAGCCGTGTGGTGCCGGCACGGCTGGCAGAGACGTAGAGGAAATATCGCTGATTCCAAACTCCATTAGAAGCACAGGAAGCCTGTGGGATCGAAGGGTTCATACAAACCCTTTGTGTTTCCCTGTCGTTGCCACCATCCCAGCCTTCCCTCGGACCCATCCCAGTTGCCTTCCCAGCTGCCATCCCATGGCACGGCTGTGGCAGAGCAGGGACAGGAGGTAGAGGAGGGGCTGGGCTGCCTCCCCCTGCCCCTGCAGCCCCCGCAGGGGCTTCTGCTGCCTCGTGGTTTACCCATCGCCTTGTCCTGGGGCTGCGGTGGATGGGCAGCGTGAGGTTGCGGCTGCAGCCAGTGAGGGACCACCTGTCTGAGCCACGCTCCCAGCCCTGCTCCCAGAATCCTTACCCGCTGGCTCGGACAGCCCGGCGTGGGACTTGGGGCTGCAGCCCTGGGAAATCGGCCCCTCTGTGCCGCTGATGGAGGAGTGAGCAGCGATTCGGGGGCTCCAGCACCTCCACAGCCACTTCGGGAGCCCCGACTCCCTCCCACATGCCCAACGCGTCTGCAGCTGGGCTCACCAGCACCCAACCATCCCGCAGCTCACCGGGGCTCCCGGCGCTGCTGAGGGGGAGCCCGGGCAGGGGGATGCCAAGGGAGCTGGGAAGGCAGCTGGGACGGGTCTGGGAGGGAAGGGTTGGGGTGGTGCCAAAATCAGGGAAACACCACGGGCTCGTGTGAAGTGGTGCTAGAGAAAGGCTCGCGCTCAAAAAATTCAAATGGATGCAGACAGAGGCAGCGAGAGCTAAAGCGCACGCGGCTCCGGGAAGGCGCCTGGGACCACCCACGGGATGCCCCCTCCTAACTGCCCTTCCCCGCGCTCTCCCCGGCAGGTGGAGGAGTTCGTGGCAGCCACGCTGCAGCGCGCCTGTGTCAGCCCGGCGCGGGGCCCCGGCGCGGCGGCGGAGACGCAGACCCTCGCCATGGCCATGGGGCTCGTGGCCGCCATGCTCGGCGGAGCTGTCCAGGTGAGGGGGCCAAGCCGGGGGGTGTGGGAATACCGGGCACCGTCCCGCCGTGCCCAGCGAGGGGAGCCACAGCCGGTGCTCCAGGGTTTGGTGCTCCCCGGGTTGGGTTCCCTGTTCAGTCTCAGCACAGGCGTGTGCGTATATATTTACATTATTTTTCCTCGGAGCGGTGCCAGGGCACTGGCTGAGCATTTGATCCCGGCAGAGCACCCATGAGAGCCTGGTTATTTCATTTATAATCCAAAATCCGCTTCCAAGGCGGCGCTGGCAGAGCAGCGCAGTCACATGCAGCATCTCTAAACAGCAATAGTCCATCCTCTGTGTCCCGACACGCCCACAGCTCCATCTCCGGAGCGCAATGGCCTTCCCGGCGTTTCAGGAGCTTAGCGTTCTGGAAAATCTTCTGTGAAAATGGTACCTTGCCCTGTTGGCCTGTTACGCGGGCAGCGATCGCTCGTTTGTTCGTGCTCTGTGATCGCTCTGGCTTGGGCTGACGTCACCGAGCTGCCAGGGTTGCCTCATCCCCGGAGTCGCCCAGAGGAAAACCCAACTGTGAATGGAAAAAGATAATTGTGTGGCGTTGCTAAATTCCCAGCGTTGGGAAAAGAGGCATTATTTAGTTGAAGAAAACTTCAAACCATGGTCTCTCAGCTCTAATGGGCCCCCTCCCAGGCGAGCTCCTGCTCCTGCTCTGGTGTTAATGGGAGCAACTTGTGAACACAAAAGGTTCGGAGGCAGCTGCAACGCTGTTTGGGTTTCAGTGGCCAAGGGGTTTTACAGAGTCACCCAAAAGCTCCCCAAAATCTCCACTGAAGCATCACTCTTCAGCTCTTACAGCCCGATTTTGCTTCTGGGATTAGCAGTTAATCCTAAATTGGATAATTTAGGGCAGGAACTTCTCCCCGCTTCCTGCCTTCTCCTGTGGCACCCTGGGGACAGCGTGGTTGCGGCTGGTGCTGCAGCTGGGACCAGCGCTGTCCCCATGGGGCATCGCTGTCCCGAGAGCAGTCGTGGCTGGAGCCCGGCTCGTGCGGTGGGGATGGAGGGTGGCCAGCTTGGTGCTGCCGTGGGGCTACAAAACGGCGTTGGGCTCGCGCACCTCGGGGCTGCCTGCCTTGCCGGGAGCATCCCGGAGAGAATGAGCCCCCCGTTGCCGCCGTGCCACCGCTGCTCCTCTCCTCCCCGCAGCTGCAATCCAGCGACTTCGCCGTGCTGAAGCGGCTGGTGCCGTTGCTGGAGGAGCTCTCCCGCACCTACCCCGAGCCCCTCACCCAGGAGCTGGCCACCGACCTGCGCATCGCCATCTGCACCCACGGGGCCTTCTCGCCCGACACGGTGGGCGCCGCTGCCGATGGCGTGCTGGGGAAGAAGCCGGGAGCACAGAGCCCTGCCGGCATCCCCGGCGGAGCCCAAATCCCGGGGAATGACCGAGCACCGCCACGGCACGGCCGCAGCAGCCCCTCGGCTCCCAGGGAGAGGAGCGAAGAGCAGAGCACATGCCACGAGCCCAGCGCCGCGGGTCTTGCTCCAGCCCCGTGTGCCGACAGCCCGACCTCGGCTGGGCTCCAGGAGCTCCTGATATCGGCCTACGACCCCCAGCCCCCGGCCCGGGCAGCTGCCCTGCGCCACCTCGCCAGCCTGATCACGCAGCGGGATCCGGAGGCGCTTCGGCTTCAGGAGAAACTCCTGCAGGTACCGGGCTCCCGCCGCAGTCCCCATCCTGCGCCGCGGTGCAGAGCTGGGGCTGAGCGCCCCAGTGGGCTGGGGATGGTCCGTGTTTTCGGAGCCCTCCATCCTTGCCGTCACCGTTGGCTGAAGGTGCCAGGCTAGGACCTGGCCGCGTGCGCTGCCAGCTGCTGCCGACAGTGTTCCCCTCTCCTTGCAGGTGTTCCTGGAGAACATGCAGCACGAGGACGCCTTCGTCTACCTCTCAGCCATCCAAGGTGAGCGATGCCCGGCCGGGGTGAGTGCCAGTGCTTCATCGGAGAAGGTTTTGTGCTGGGGGGGCTTTGGGCAGAGAGAGCAAAGAGCAGCCAAACTGCGGCCGCGTTGGGGGCTCAGTGTCTCCTGCCCTCCTGGACCGCTTCTTCATGCTGGGGGCAGCGTGTGCTGCCGCTGCTCACCCACCTTCCCAGGAAACCCTCGGGCCCACGCTTGCTTCGGTGTCCTCGGTGCAACCCCATGGCACCGGGCCACCCATTGGGATTTTTGGGCCGGTGCCTCCGCGCCCAGGATGGCGTGGGCGTCCTGCGTGCCGGTGGGTCGCGGTGTGCCGGGCATGGGGTTACTTGGAAGGGAGGTGCCGTTCCCATGCCCTGAAGCGATACAGGCGCCGGAGGGAGCCCCCGCTGCCGTTGGGTAGGTAACCTTCAGCAGCAGCTGGAACGGGAGCTTATCGGTGCGCTTCCCTCTGCCTGTACGGTCTTGAGTGGGACGGGTTTGTCCTTGCCCTCCAGGTGAAACAAAAACGCTTCAACCGTCCCCGGGTGATTAATGCGCCCTGTGCAGCTGCCTCCGTGTTTCGCAGCGCGGCCGCGGCTGTGATTAACCCTGCCACGGTTCCTTGCGGCGGTGACTCACCCAGCCCGCACCGCGCTGGCAGCGGCACCTGTGCCGTGCCACGCACCATGCTGCCAGCCGTGCCAGCTGGGCTCCCCCCTGCCCCGGTCAGGCTCCCCCCTGCCCCGGTCGGGCTCCCCGCCGCAGCGGCAGGGCTTGCTCGCCAGCTGGCCGTGCTGGTGCTGGGACCAGATCCGCTGTCGTGGCACTGCTGGGAATCACCGAGCCACGCTCCGGCGAGGTGATGCCAGAGGAGAGGTCGCTGCGCCACCAGACGTGCCTGGGCTTGCGGAGGGTAACCCATGCCGGGCGCCCTCCGATAACCGGGGAATGGGGCTGGAGGTGAAGGCGGCTGCTCCTGGAGGGCAGGGGAGCTGGGGCTCGGCCTGACTCAGCGCTTGGCACTGCCGGGGCAGCCGCTGCCGCTCGCCCTTTCCCTGGAGAGCAGCTGCCTTCCCCATCGGAGAGGAGCCCGGTGCTGCCAGAGCCCTGCCCGGCACCTGCCCCCAGCCTGGTTTTCACCCGGTGCTGCCTGCGATGCTCTGCTCAGGCCTTCTGGCTCCAGGCTGCTCCCTGAAGGGGTGGCAAAGCCAGAGCATCCCCGCAGTGTAGCCCAGTGTGTGCCCCACGTCCAGGCTCTGAGCCCTCTCCATCCCCGGGGCACGCTCGGGCTCTGGCTCCCAGCCTGTGCCAGGCAAACCAGGAGCTCACAGAGCCCCAGCGGGGACAAGGACGTGCCAGCAGCGTGTGCGCCGCGGCCGGGAGCTGGGAGCAGCGCCGAGGCACTGTGCCCAAGCATCACCTGCACTTACCCGGCCACCCCAGCGCCCGGGGATGAGCCCCACAGTGCCCAACGGCTGGCGTGCCGAGTCGCCGCTCGGTCAGGGAACGTTAACCAGCAGCAATTAGCAGGCACTTGCTGCCAGCTGCTGAACTATTTATTTTTCAGCTTGGCACCCAACCGGAGCCAGCGCTGGGCTGCCCCGGCGCTGCGGCTTTGCACAGAGGGGCTGTGGGACGCGCAGGGGGTCCCGCGGGTGACGGCTGCACCAAGGGTGCCGTCCTCGAGCCTGGCCCTAACCCGCGCTTCCCTCTCGCTCTTCCCCCAGGCATTGCCCTGCTCTCCAGTGAGTACCCGGAACGCATCCTGCCCGTCCTGCTGGCACGGTACGGGTGCCCAGCACCAGGCACGGATGATGCTGCTGCCGCCATCACCAGGATGAAGCTGGGCGAGGTGCTGATGCGCGTCACCCGGGCGCTGGGTGAGTCTGCAGCTGCGTCCTTGGGCACGGCAACGCTGGCCGCTGCCGGCAGCCCTGGCACCGCTCAGCCCCTCTCTGCCGTCCCGCCACGTCCAGGGGGCAAAGCCATCAGGGGCTTCTTGCTGGCCGGAGTGAGAACCAGTTCCCACGGCCCCACCGCCGGGCACTGGAAGCTGAAGGGTGGCTGGTTGGGATTTGCCAGATCATGGGATTTGCCAGATCATGGGTCGTGCAGGCAGCCACTGTCCCCACAGCTAGCAGCACTGGGCTCCGAGGCTGCCGGAAAGCGCCCGGACACGCAGGGCTGAGGGGTAAAGCCTGGATGAGGCCTTTCCAGCAGCCACTGTTGGGACACGTCCTAAAACACCTCATCGTATTCCCTGGCAGAGGCCAGGCCTGCGAGAGCGTGCGGCTGGTGGTCTCCGCAGCCGGGAAAGGCAGCAGCCGGTGTCCCCTCTGCTGGGGCAGCCGGGTGGGGGTCCCAAGTCACCGACCGGGCGCTTTGTTCCCCAGGTAGCCATGGCAGAGCCCCTCTCCTCTGCGGCACAGCCACCGCAGCGGTGTTCCCTGGCCACGGTGGCATCCCACCGGAGCCAGTGCTCCCTGGGCCAGGTTGTGCCACTTCCCTGCCCCACTGCCGGGTGGGAACGGGGCACCCTATGGACCGGCGATCCCATCATCATCCCATCATCTCCTCCTGGAGCTCCAGCAAGTGGCGGCAGAGCCACATCACCCCCTGAGCGACGTCCATCTGTCCAGCCCTTGCCTTGCCCAGCGCCGCGCTGGGTTTCCCCCGCTGCCCACGGCACGGCTGGCAGCGGGATGGTGGGCACAGCCTCTGCCGCGGCTCTCCCCGCTCCGCGTGGTGCCTCTGCCACGGGCAGCAGCTCCAGCGTGTCCCGGCTCGCCTGCGTATTTATAGCACAAATTGCGTGAAGTTGTTTTTGTTGCAAAGCTTCAGGATTCGAGAGCGAGGATTTCTCTCGTGCTCCCAGAAACGCTCTGCTCTGTGCAGCAGCGCGGCTGCGGTTCGGAGCTCTCCTGCTGCTGCCTGGGGGCCGCCGCGCCTCCCTCCTGCCCCATCCCCATCCCTGCTCCGGGTGCAGCTGGCAGACCTTTTCTCTTCTCCATCAGGGAGCACGTGCCTTGCTCGCTGCAGGAAGGGAAGCGCCCCGTGCTCTTTGTGGCCATCCGGCACAGGGCTGGTGCGCGCTTGGTTTCAGAGGAGATGCATCGTGCATGGATCATCCGGCACTGCCCGGGCTGCCGAAACACCCGCTCCGGGGGTGCAAGCCCGGAGCAGGCTGCGTTCCCACGGAAGTGTGGCCATCCTCGGCTTCGCGGAGCCGTCCCTCCTCTCTGAGCATGCTGTCCTTTAGTTGCAGGGCAGGAGTGAGGCTGTGCCGGGACGGTCCTGCGGAAGGACCCGGCTGCCTGCCGCCTTGCCCGCTCCCGCCCGGCCCTTGCCCATCACGTGCGGCATTTCCTCTCCCTGCGCACAGCCCGTGCCCCGCGCTCCCCTCCAGCCCCTGCCCCGTGGGAGTCGTGCCCACAGCACACGGCCACCGGCCCGGGGCACCTCCTGGCGCTGGTGATTGCGCATGCCGGTCACGAGCGCTGCGCGCCGACCCCTAATTAGGCGGCTTGCACATCGGCGGCGGCTCCCTGTGCTAATTGGGTGGGGGTTTTGCGGCTGAATTACGTGAGAGTTTGGGCTTTGCGCTCAGTCTGTGTGTGCGGTCACCTCTGAGCGGCCCCGGGGGACGTGGGACGCACCGAACCGCCCCAGACAAAGGTCTTTGCCATGCGGTGTGTGCTGCTGGGGTTTGCCGACACCGCGGCATCCTTGTCCCTGGCGTCACGGCGGGTCCTTGCCAAGGCTGTTCCCATGCCTTGCTCAAGAGCTGCGCCCGGGTCCCCGCGCTGGGCACAAGCCGTGCTCCAGATGTTGCATCCAGCTGTTCGGCAGTGCTGCAAGGCCGGGGGGACCGATCCGGCTGCTCCCCATGGAGCTGGGGCTTTGGCAGGAGGGTGCTGCGGGATTTTCCTTGCCGTGACGTGCGGCTCTGCTCTCTCTCGCAGGGGACATGGTGGTCAAGCACCGGGAGCCGCTGGTCCAGGCCTTCCTGCGGGGCGCACGGGACCCCGACGGCGCGCTGCGCGCCAGCAGCCTCTCCAACCTGGGCGAGCTCTGCCAGCGCCTCGGCTTTCAGCTGGGCTCCATCGTCCAGGAGGTACCGGCTCCGTCCCGCCGCTGCCAGCCCCTTCCCCGCGTCCCTGCCTGGCGAGCGCAGGGCCGTCGCTCGCTAACACTCAGGAAGTTCCAGCCCCGATTTTTGGGGCTAAAAGCTTTATAATCTGCTAACGATGCTGCTTGTGCAGGGAGGCGATAGCCCAAGGAAAGGGGGCGGTGCCTGCACCTCCCGTGGCAATCCCGCTGCAGGAGGAGACCTGGGGGCACAATTAGCACCTGCCAGAGGCGCCTCCTCCGCTTAAGGAGACCTCGTCACCTTCCCACCTTGCCCGTCCCGTTACCAGGAGGCAGCCGATGGCCGTGGTCCCGCTGGGGCGAGCCTGGCTCTGGGGGCTCTCCTCCCCAGAGGGCTGGCGGGGGGCTTGCTGGGAGCTGCCGGCGTCAGAATCCGCGGGAGCTGGAGCTTCGACCCTCCAGCACATCCCGGACCTGGAGGGAGAGCAGGAGACATCAGGGATGTGGCGCTCGGGATTCTTCCCCCGTCTCCGCTCGCTGCCGCTCGGCACCAACGGTACCGGCAGCGTCTGGGGAGACGCCAGCGCAGCACACACAGCTATTTCGGGAACGCGCTAGCTCTGCTCGTTCTCCCGCTGCCGCTGCCGGGTGTTTAATGAGGCTCCTTCCACTCTGCCTGCGTTCCAGAGAGCTTTCCGTGGCGGCTGCGTGCCGCTCGCCCCTGTGAGAGGGAGGGCTGTGTGGCACCCCACGAAAAGCCAACCCCCCCAAGCCTGGTGCTTGGCGCAGGGGTCCCATCCTCATTCCCCCGCCCCAGGCCACCGAGGGACATCCCCGCCACCGTGGCCGGCTGCTCTGCCAGGTCTCCCCGCGTCCCCCTGCCCCTGCTGACGTCCCCCTCGCCCTGTCCCCGCAGGTCACCTCCTGCTTGACGGCCATAGCCAAGACAGACCCCGAGGCCGAGGTGCGAAGAGCGGCCGTGCACGTGGTGGTGCTGCTGCTGCGGGGGCTCAGTGAGAAGGCCACCGAGGTGGGTCACCTCCCCGCCTGTCCCCGGGACACGGTGCTCCTCGGGGACACCCCGGGCTGCAGGGCTCATTCCCAGGCAGCTTCCAGGGAAGCTCTCGTGGGACTGGGACCTCCCCCCGCAGTGCCGGATCCTTCCTGGGGCAGAGGGGACGCGGTGGGGGTGTCCCTCTGAGCTGCTTGGCACTGCCATGCCGTGGGGCACTGCCGGCTCTTGGGAGCCGTGGGAGTTGTTTTTCACTGATTTGACTTGGAAATGCCCGGTTTTTTTCCGTGAGCTGCGGCCTCCCTCCCAGCTTCCCAGCAATGAGCGTGTTGGGACTCAGCTCCTGTGGAGGAAGCGGCCGGTTCCCAGCAGGAATACCCACAGCAGGGATTTCGGCTTTTCCCCGTGCCCCCATGCAATGCACCACCGTGCTGGGCTGCGCAGTGAGGAAACTGAGTCACGGGAGGGCCGGGGCTCGCGCCTGGGGCGGCGCAGTGGTGGCGGTGCCGTCGTGTCCTGGCACCGGCAGCTTCGGTGGAAGGGGCAGCGCCGTGCCTGCCAAGGCACGCCGAGGGTTGCATTTCGGGTTGTTGCGGGTGCGGGCGAGACGCCGGCGGGTGCTGACGCTTCTCCTGCCCGCTCTGCCCAGGTGCTGCGGGACGTGCTGCGGGACCTCTACCGCCTGCTGAAACACGTGGTGGTGGCCGAGCCCGACGGCGCGACGGTGCTGCACGCGCAACTGGCGCTGGAGGAGCTGGACGCGGTGATGAGGAGGGTCCTCTTCCCGCCGCAGGTGCTGGAGAAGAAGATCGTGGTGTTGCCCTAGCAGGGCTGGGGCCGCAGAAACGAACTCCTCCTGCTCCAGCGTCGGGGCCAAGCGGCTCCCCCAGGGTTCGCGGTGCCCCCGGGACACTGCCAGCGGGTGCCAGCCACAGCCTGGGGAGGGTGGGTGCCACCCCCAGGCTCCTCATGGCTGGGACAGAGGGGGCTGGCTGGGACGGGGCAAGGGATTAAAGAGAGATGTGTTCAGCCCTGCGTCTGTGACGTCTCTGGGAGCCACGCGAAGCCCCTGGGCACTGGGAGGGAGTGAGGGGGCTCCGCTGCCTGACCCCCCCAGTGTGGGCAGCCTGGGCCTCACTCGCCGCCACGCTCACACCGTGGGGCTGCTGGGGGGTCCTGGGGCTGCCAAGGTGGCTGGCAGCTCTCGCACGCTTGCACACTCACTGCCGGGTGCCCGCGGGCACGGAGGGAACGGTTCTGGGTGCCAGCCCTGGGCGAAGGACAGGGACGATCCCTGGAGGCAGCAGCTGAGCCAGCTTCCAGATGTTGTAGTTTTAGCCAAATCCAAGTGTTTTCCCAGGGGGGCAGAGGGAAATGGAGCTGGTGTCACCAAGCCCCTGCCCTGCCGGCATGGTAGGGCCATGGTGCTGGGAGCGGGGCTGTGCTGAGGACCTGTCCCGCTCTGTGGCAGCGGCGTGGGGAAGGCTCTGCACATCACTGCTCCCCTGTGCCCGTTCCCGGGGTCTCCCTCGCCGTGGGGGCTGAGGATGGGGCCCTTCCATCACAGCACCAGGAGCCCCCTGTGCACCGGGGCTGCCATGTGTGCTGGGAGCACGGCTGGGGGCTGCGGGACCCTGGCCCGTCTCCACCCCCGGCAAAGCTGCCTGTGCCAGGCCCACACCTCGCCGTGCCGTGCTGTGCCGTGCCGCTTAGCCGAGTGTGCAGGGCAGCGGGGAGCGCATTGTCCTCGCCGGAAAGCGGTGGCGGCTAAGCGCTCCTCCTCGCTCGCTCCCGCCAGCCCGTGCCGGTGCCGGTGCTGGGCCACGGGCACGCGCGGGGATGCTGCCGTACCGGCTGTGGCTCCCCAGGGCCTGCCGCCAGCAGCAGAGGATGGTTTTTGAATGAAAAGTCTCTTTTGATGCTGCTGGCCACGCGCCGGCCGGCCGTCCTGCTGTGGGGAACAAGGAGGCAGCTGTGCCGGAGGAGGAGGGAGGTTGGTTTCCACCTTGGGCAGTGCTCCTGCGGCCAGCAGCCGGCCGGCGGCGGGGAGAGGCACCCGGCAGCCACCAGAAGGTAAGGGGGTAAGGGGCCATGGGGTGATGCCGGGTCTGGGTCCCTGCTGCAGGGTGGGGACACGCTGCCCCTGTCCGCCTGCAGCTGCGGGGACCTCACGTTGCGCCTGGCAGCACCGCAGCGGTGGCATGGGCACAACCACGCCAGGTCTCTGGCACCCGTGGTTCCCAGCCGGCATCACCACGGTGCCGAGGGTTTCAGCCGAGTGGGACCCTCCTGGCCAGGGTGCTCCCGCCGGAGGGATCCCCTTCACTGGTGCCCAGGGCAGGGAGGGTCCGGGCCTAATCCCGGTGTCACCGCACACCCAGCTCCCTGCCCTGATGGCCCCTATCAGGGTGAGGAACCCAAAAGCACTGGATTTGAGCCCAAAGCTGAAGCTGCAGCTGCTCTGGACTCAGCCTGGTCCCCCCCCCCGCGCTGGTTGTCCCCGGCCATCAGCCCGGCACGGGGACGCTGTCCCTCAGCCCTGCCCCGGGACCCACCGGCCGTGGGGACAGGGTGGCACGGGCCCCGGGTGGGGGGGACAGGGTGGCATGGGGAGGTGACACGTGGGTCACCCGTGGGGATCGTGAGAGGGGCTGCGGGAGCGGGGTGGGGGAGACGGAGTGGCCCGGGGGGACCCTGAGGTGGCTCTGGGTGGCCCGGTGACGCCGGTGCCGGTGCTCGGTGATGCCGGTGCGGGTGACGCCGGGGATGCCGGTGCGGGGATGCCGGTGCCGGTGCTGGCTCCCGCAGTGCGGGGCTGGGGCCGGTGCCGGGTGCCGGCGGTGCCGAGCGGGTCCCCGGTGCCGGTGCCGGGGGTGGTGGCGGTGCCGGTGCCGGTGCCGGGCGGGGCCCCCGCGGGCTGCGGGCGGTGCCGGCCCCGCCGCGGTATAAAGGGGCTGCGCGGGCCGGGCCGGGCGCACAGCGGCGGCGGCGGCCGGGGCGAGCGGTGGCACCGGCACCGGCAGCACCACGGTGAGTCCCGCTCCCCGTCCCCGTCCCCGTCCCCGTCCCCCCCCGGTCCTTGTC
>JAAGAY010026869.1:6312-30305 GCA_011801015.1 Ardeotis arabs | reverse complement strand
TTTTTTTTTCCTTATGCTTTTCCGAGCAGAAATATCCTTTAGGCCTTATTTGGCTTTAGCAATCACTAGACTCTTGTTTTGTTAAAAATATTCTTAAAAAAGAAGAGGCTGGTGAGATTTAATCCATGTAAGTTCTGTCATCCAGTTTACAGCATGCCAAATTGGTAAAATTGAAGGGATGATGAGTTGCAGGAAAGGTTCTACCTTTGGGGAGCTGTTGAAGCAAAAGTCCTTGTATACATGAAGCAAAAGTCCTTGTATACATCTTCCTAGACCATGATTATATAGTTTTGCAAAATTAAAGGTTCTTTTATCTTGGAGATGTAAAAGCATTTTTAAAAATAAAGACAAACTCCCTTCTAGGCTGCTATTTGCATCTTATGAGTATTAAAAAGCATCTACCCAGAGTTCTGAAATCTATTGTAGGAACTACTTTGCAGCATGATGTCATAAATGAATTCGTTTTCATATCCAGAAGACAAATGTCATCTGTAGTTATTTTAAGTAAGCTGATTTACGAAACTGGGATGGGTTCTAGCTCAATATTGAACACAGTAAGTATTCAATATATTTTTAAACATCTCATGAATTAGACTGATTTTTTGCAACTTAATGATGATCTTACAAAGGTGAAATTGCATGGGAAGCTTAATAGTTTTGCAGAAATACTGTACTTGCATACTAATTGCTTTAATTTTAATCCTATATTTTTTCTGCTTTGTATCTGAGCTCATTGCTTGTTACTCCTCTTTTTTATGGTTTAGAACAAGAAGTATTGAATTTGATGGGAAGAGAAGTACTCTCTAACAAGTGTGAAACCATTTCATTGTGACTACGACACTGTAGTTTTCTCATATCATTGGCTGGGAATATGCAATGATAAGTTAGGATCCGAAGTTCTGAAATTTATATTGATTCTGAAACTCTGTCTTCAAGGACAAGACACACTATGTGAAATAAATGATGTATCTACTCTAGCTTTCTTAAGAGGGAAGGACAATGTTCACCACCCAGGGAGGTTCCTCACAATTGTTCTATGGGAGGTACATTACTGATGGATTGTGTCTGGACTTAGAATAAAGCCTCAGTCTTTGGTATTGTGCTGTTGTCAGTTTCCCACTCATATATGGTTGTTTTCAGTTTCATCCTGGCTTGCCTAGTTCGTGTCTGTATAGTGGTGAGGCAATCTTGCATAGGATTTTTGATCCCATGCCAGAAGCCAAGCATTCCAAGCTCTCTATCGTTAGTAATTTTGCTTCCTGTTTTTCTCCTTGCTAGAAGGATCACTGTGATCTTGTTGTGCCATTTAAAATTGAGTTAATCATTGTTGGAATCTGTTTCCTTTTAATATACTAATGCAAGTTTGGATTTCCCAGGTGATTGTAATCATTCTTCTTCCCAGGTGACTAAAGACCTTTTACACCAATGCATTTTATAGTGTATTTAAAAAAAAAAAATATCCCGTAGTGAAAAAACTCCTTAAGTTGTTCTGAGCCTTTAAAAAAAAAAATACATTACAGATCTCTGTTCTCCAAGGAAGTTGTCACTTATCTCATTAATGCAGAAAATTACCTTTTAATTTGACATACAGTTCTGAGTGGCTTTGATAAAAACACGCATGATTGCATGCTATTCCTGGAAAAGCACTCTGCAAGTTTGTTGACCAACATTTCTAGGAGTTTGGATTTTAGTGAATAGTAGTTGTGTCTGAGAGCTTAAAAAGCACTTGTATCTATAAAATAGTGGCATTTTGTTTAGGGGGAGGAGGGGGAAAAGCCAGTAGTTTTCACTCACTAGTAGCTTTGCAAGGTAGTAATACTAAAACTTGTGAATTCCTTTGGCCATCTCTGAGCACATCACAGGTCAGGAGAACAACTCTGCCTGAAGGTTGGTAACAGATCACTTTTTATTTCACCTCTGCTCAGGTATATCTATCAATAAGTAACTTAGTGATATCTTATGATCAGTTCTGTGAAACTGAAAGGCTATTTGTCAGATTGATGTGAATACCAACAATAAATTCCTGCCCATAGAGGAAGGAAAGGAATTACTTTCCTAAAGAAACGTTCAGTTTTTCTGGATTATAGACCTCAGGTTGTTTTTTTTTTCTGAGAAGCACAGCAGAAGTGAGAAGTCTCATTTTCAGCAATTACATGGAAGGAGGAGGAGGGCCCCATAGAAAAGCATGTATGTTGTCTTCCCTTCTGGCAGCTGGCAGAGCGGAAAATTGAAGGAATAGGGAAATGAGTGAAATTTTTAGGAGGAACTGCATAAGCCACATCACAGTTCTTAAAGTGAAACATACAGTGTCTTTACGAAGACTGCTCTGTAATTAACTGAACTCCAGTTGGTAGTCCATCATACAGCTTAACCTTTTGTGCTTGCTATCTTAGTGAAAATCAGAGCTTTTATTGTTTAAAATAAAAAACAAATCCTCAAAAAACCCAGCTCAAGTGCTTGAGTGAAACTTTCTGTTTTGATATTGTTTATTCCTGTTTAGATTGACTCCGTGCAAAAACTTCAGAAGCTCCTCAAAAACAATAACAATTTAGAAAAAAAAAAGCCTATAGAATTAGTTATTACTGCGTTGTAATGAAAAATTTTAAATAGTCTTTTATCAACTGGAATGGAATATTCCTGGAATGATTAGAGTGCATTGGGGGGTTCAAAGTCCAGTGTAGAGCAAACAAAGTATTTTCAGACTGTGTACTTTCACCTTCAGTGGTGTTTCATTTCTCAAATGTGATGACTTGGGTGTCTCTCTATTTGAAAAGAGGTGTCACTTAATCTTCATGCTCCTGCAGTACCAGGTAGTTAATGTATTTACAGATGTCATGTAGGAAGTTAGCTTGGACAGACCGTTACGCCAAAAAGTTTGGGGAATTATTTTTTTGTGTCTCTTTTCTGGGCCTAGGCCATACAAAAAGCAGATCAGGTTTATGTGACCTTTAAAGTACACATAGTGTAGGAAAAAACATTGTTACTTGACACAAATTATTTTTATTTAATATACAGGCTGTCTACTATCATTGTCACAAAAAGAGTTTAAATTGAACTGGTGTTGCTTGATTTCTGGCCTAAAGACTGATCTAAGTGCGCTCCAGAAGGCATGTTATTGTATTATCTGTGACTTTTAAAATTATTCTTCATATCTAGTACCTTCTGATGATTAATGTTTTCCAGTAATTCTTGTGAAGTGTATACTTTTTTATTTTGAAGATAACACAAACTTTATATCTCTGTATAATGACATGGACCAACCTCATGTCTTTGTACACTGAAGTAAAAGATGCATTAGCATTTGGGAAATGAGAAGTGAACCTGAAAACAGTAATAAAATAGGTCTAAAGTGTTTGTGAAACAGCAGAGTGTGCTTTAAAGCATTGTCTTCCTAATACTTTATTTAATTTCTCAATTTTGTACAGCATAATAAAACCCCTACCTTCTGAGCTTGGATGCCACCTCTCCATTTTTTTTTCAGTCTTGAAGGTACACAATTTTTCTTTTGTTTAAAATGTACCTCAACTGAAGCTAGAAGGCTAGAACTTTTTCATTTTCTGTATTTATGCTCATTATAACTTTCTGAGATAAGGTTAGTCTGGCATACTCTTTGATACAACTCTTGGCAGGCTGTGAGCATTTGAGAACAAGGTTTCCATATACCTGGTCTAATGAAACATGATAAAATGTTGCAAGACATTGATATGTCCTGTGTAGTACATTGATTCAGTTAAAGCTGCCTCATCTTTATTTTTCTACTTTAGAGGGAGTTGAAAAGTAAGATAAAGGGCCAGTTGTTCCCTTATGAAAATGCAAAAAATTACAGCTCACTTTGTTGTCTACATTCTTTTTGCCTTCCAGTATGTATTTAAATATTTGGGTTTACAACTGTGCATGGTTTCACTATGTTATGATGTGCCGTAAGAGTTGAGAAGGCATAGCCTAGTGATATATTCAACAGCTGCTTCTTCATTCCTAAAATGACACTTGCTGGATTGCTTTCCTTAAAATGCTGGTATTTTAGCACAATTCAGGCAGTATTACTGACTGGAGTATGGAACTAATGTATATTCAAAAGTGAGGCTTTTTTTAAATTTTAAAGTATGATTAAATATATTGGTTTGTGCCTGAATACTGTATATGAAGTATGCATCTTAAAGCATCACCTTTTATCATGTCCTTTTATTCCATGACACTCAGTATTGAACTTTTTGGAGTATAGTGACAGCCATTGTTCAAAACAATGTTATGCAGAGAATGAAGTTTTTTTTTAAATAGAATTTGGAATACGTCGATGGTTAACCAGTTAAAATATTACATTACTAGTTCACTTTTTGAAAAGAAAATACAAAATTTTGCCTGGCACGACTCATTATGGATAACTGTAGTGCTGTGATGGAGTCATCTATTAAACGAAAGAATCCTACTCTGTGAGGGAATTGAAGGTCCGGTAAAAGAAGCCCTTAATTTACTTAATATTTATTTTGTAATTTCTGAAGTTCTGCTTGCATCTATAATGTGATTATATTTCCCTGAGAGGCGGGAAGATGGCAGCAGTCTGGACCTGTGTGCATCAAGAATCGTACATGGAACTAGTTTGAACACATGGTTTGAAGCTTGTATTTCAACACTAGTAAATAGCTATGATCTTCCTATCATTAGATGTGTGTGCAGTACCCTGGTATTTAATGGAATATTGATTCATAACTATGTAGTTTTCATATTTTTGTTGCCACTATGTTTAATGTATTTTATAGATCATGCTTAGAAAATCTGTTTGTAACTAACTATGATCTTTTTCTTTACAAAGATGAGCAAGATCAGCACTGAAATTATATCCATGACTCTGCATTGTGTAAAAATTTCATTTGTACCCTCTGTGTATTCCTTATCTTTTATAGTATCCTGAGGAATAAGACATTATTTAAATGGAGAAGTTAGGTCTGCCACAGAGGAAGCATTATATTATGTTGTCCTTGTCATCTTTGGACCACACTTTTTCTGCTGTTTTGTTGCATGCATGGTTTTGTGGTTTTTTGGTTGTTTTTTTTTTTTTTTCTTTATACAGTCTTCCAGTTCTCTAGTTGAATTGCAGGCAATAAGTAGTTTCGAAAGTTGTATGTGTAGCTCCCTTGTCTTCTTTTGGTCTTGGAGTGTTTGCTTCTGAAATACTGCTTGATTTGAAACTGGATAGGTAGAAAAATCCTTTTTTAGGTGCTCAGTTCCTTCCTGTACTTGGGCTTATGTTTGTGTGCATGCTCTTAAGTTTTGTTGGCTAGAATTGTTTCACAAGAGCTACTATGTCCACTGAGAACTGGACAGAATATTGTTCGTGGTCTTCACCATCTCAAAATGGACGAGGGGAGGTTGGATAGTGTAATTAGCTATGTTAGTCCTGTGCTTTGTGCATATTCTCCTCAGCTGGGAGAAATTCTTTAGATGACGCACAAGAACTGAAAAAAAGGAGAACTTGCTTTCTGTGACTTGCTTGCATTTTAAAAAATATAAACTGTCAGGAATAATAGAGCTGGAAAGAGGTACTGTTAGGATTGACCTTACTACTTAGCACAGAAGGCTCTGAATGATTCCACACGTGTGTTGCTCTTTTAATTGTTTTCTTCTGAGAGATGAAAAGTTGAGACCAGGAATAATCAAGGTCTTAGGATGCATCCCATTTTTTTACAGATATTTCTTCATAAATGATGTTGTGGGGCATGCTCTACTTGTGGTTGAGCTGTTTTATCTCCAGATCTCGTAAGTGATTGCACTGAATGGATAGAGACAGTGACACAGAAATAGTGCTAACAGCCAGGCGTGGATTCTTGGTAGTCATTCTCAGCGGTGTTGCCATGGGACCATAGCCAGTCAGTTCTCTTAGTAAGTGTGAAGGTCCACTGGCAGCTCTGACAGAACAGCTGCAACTAATGTTATAGCATACTAGCACGTAGTTGTTGAGTCATTCACTGCTGATCATTCTAGCTACTGTCCAGTTACTAATACATTTTGGATAGTTTCTTGACTAAAATTTCTACATCCACCTTGATGACCAGTCTTTTGAAGAGCAGTTATTACACTGACTTTGCACTGATTACAGTTTTGTCAGGCAATATCAAAATGTGAGGTTGCGATTTTAGAATACTGTTAGACAGTAAAATGAAAGTAAACCAACGTGACCTATGTCTTCAGTTTTCTCCAAGTTCAGTAAAACTGAATTGTTTGTACGACTTCCTTCAGTATGATGGGAAAATTGCTAAGGTAACTGCTTCCTTATTTATTCTATTTATATGTATCATCCTTCAAAGTGTGTTGCAGGATTTCTGTCAAATGCAAAAGCATTTTCAACAGAATGTTAAATCTAGCTGTATGAGAACAGAAGTTACTTCAGCTTCACCAGCACAATTTAAAACATATCTTGTGTATAAGTAGTTTAATTAAAACAGACAAACAAAACAAAAATACCCCTGACCAACAGAAAAAACAACTCAACTCAAAACCAGTGTTCTGTGTGGGAATGTTCTAAAGACTTATTTATGGAGACTTAGGTATTTGAGGACTCTTACTAATGTATTATGTTGGTAGTACAGTCTGCCTCTTCTCTAGTGTTTTTCATGAGCAAGTGTGCAAAAAGTATCCTGGTATTTTTTTTTCCAACTTTCTGATCTCTCTGGTACAGTTACAGTTACAACCGCAGAGTAATAGCGGTGAGTACTAGGAATCCATCCTTGGTCCTTGTGACCAGTAATGTTTAGCACTGCAACAACAGCAACGCGTGGAAATCTTTCCCAACTTTCTTCCACTGACTTTTGGGCTTGTTTTTCGTTTTCCTACAGAAGATGAGCTTTAATCATTTGAGTGTCACGGTTGGGTTTTTGTTGTTGTTTGTGGTTTTGTGGTTTGTTTTGGGGTTTTTTTTTGGTTTTGTTTTTTTTTTTTTTTTTTTTTTTTTTTTTTTTTTTTTTTTTTTTAAGAAAAACCTTTTTGAGGTTTTCCTTCTGGTCTTTGACTTGTAAAATTTAATTTTAAGTGGCATACTGTATTTTGTGTGTGTGCAAAGTTGTCCAATCCCAAATACGCTATTGTAAGTCTAATATTATTTGACTTTTTCACACTGTGTTTCTTCTTTCTTACTATCACTTCTTCTTGGAAAAATAAAACCTGATTTGTTTTAGATTAATCAGAAGATGTATATAGAGAAATCTTGACTTTTCTGACTTCACATGTACGATTTGCTTGGACTGTCTGCTGCACCCTGCAGATAGTTTAGTCTTAATCTTTTTCTTGTGATGGGAAGAAGAGGTCTTCTGGCTCCTTTCAGTAGTTGATTATGAGAGAGTAGTGATGATGTGTTTATATGATGTGGGAGCTTTCATCAGGAAATCTCCAGTATCATAATGATGTGATTGGAATTAGTCACTTCAACAATTTTAAAGGCTTTTGCAGGACTTGACAGTGGGGAAAAGCCTAATCTACGCAAATTAATTTTATTTGTAATAAAAATTAGTGGAACTTTTAAACTACTTTAACATCTTTCATCTAATTCTTATACAGCATGACCTATGAACTGAACTTGTGTATGATTTCTGAATTTGACATTAATAACTAGATTTATTTATTTTGATTTATTTATATCTTGAGGTTATTTTGGATGCGGCATCTGCAATGTTTTACATAGTGATGTCAGCAAGCATAGGAGATTTTTCTGAACTTTTCTTTTATACTTTATTAAATGTTTTGATTGTCATTGACCTGATTTGGCAATCAACTTCTAGATGTTCCAATTTATACAAAAGTATATGGAGATCTAATGCACCAGAAATGCTCAGGGTTTGTTAAGCCTAGATATATAGCTCAGATGTGGGTGGATATTTTTTTATGAAATGATGTGTTATCGTTTGACCTGTTTAAAAACTGTTGCTTTGAATTACATCAAATTGTTTCAGCCATTGAGATACAAATAACGTAATTCAATCTCTTATTCCTCTCCTAATACATCTATGTGCTATGAAAATTCACATGCCTTATCTTTCTTAGCGTGGACTCTGTTACTTTATCTTAAAGGCCCAAAGTTAACTTCCCTCATTTATGCTTAGAACCAACCAATTTGTCTATTATCAGGTTGCAGTGTGAAAACCTGTTTTCCTCATGAAACACTTTCTTCTGAAGTCTAGTGTGGCACAAACCCTGTTATATTGGTAGAAGTCTTCCTGAAAAGCATTAATGAAAGTGTTCTTGGATGCTAGGCTTAAAATAAAAAAAGCACCAGTCCTGTTCTGAAAATCATAAAATCATAGAATGGTTAGGGTTGGAAGGGACCTTCAAAGGTCATCTAGTCCAACACCACTGCAAGGAGCAGGGACATCCCCGACTAGATCAGGTTGCTCAGAGCCTCATCCAACCTGGCCTTGAACGTTTCTGGGGATGGGGCATCCATGACCTCTCTGGGCAACCTGTTCCAGTGGTCCACCACCCTCATTGTAAAAAATTTTTTCCTAATATCTAATCTAAATCTACCTCCCTCTGTTTTGAAACCGTTACCCCTAGTCCTGTCACAACAGGCCGTACTGAAGAGTCTTTCCCCGTCTTTCCTTGCTATAAGGTCTCCCTGGAGCCTGTTCTCCGGTCCTCTTTTACTGAAGTTAGACTACCCGCTTTAAAACTAGATTTCATTGTGTTTGTTGGTTTTACTGATGTGTCATACTAGTTGAAAAGCTAGAGTTCTACCTTGCCCTAATTTTTCAGCTTTTAAGAAGTGCCTTGTTTGTTATAATGATCAGGAACCAGTTTTAGGTCTACTTTTACTATTGAGTAGAAGGAGATGTCAAGGGATACCTGGAGAAAAGAGCCACATTTCTAGCTACAGGACCATGTTCTTTACCCATCCCTCTGCATACTTTAGAGTTAAAGTGAATTACCTGCTGTGATGCAAGTGAACAAGATGAGATGCCCTGACCTGTGTGAATGCACTTTAACATGCTTCTTGTGAATGAAAAGGCAAAAGAAAAAGGAGGAAAAAAAAAAAAAGAGGCTATGATTTAATAGTAAAAGCTGTAATGCCTCATCTTTGAGATGGAATGACATCTCTAATTCTGAAGGGTGAAGATGGATGAAGTCCATCACCTATATAGATCTCAGGACCTTCAAGGAAGCAGCTCTACTTCATTCCAGTGTTCCCCTCCTGCTGATGGAAACAGATATGTGGCACTATCAAATGCAACATTCCTTTACAGTCTGGATGTGGTCCCTGGCAGAAGTTATTAATAAATAAGTATATATAAGGAATTGAATTACATATTTTAGTAATTATTAGCTACCTTTACTGCAGAGGTGTGTTGGGATGCAGGGAGAATGCACAGAAAGGTCCCAGTGGAATCAAATTTCTAACTCTGCAAAAATTATTTCCTCTTTTGGCTTGTAAACTTGTTCTGAATTGTCACAAGCTGGCCTTTTAAGGTATGCTAGGCTGTAGCTCATATCAGCAAAACTTTATGAATCCTTTGGAAGGATAATAGGAAGAAGTTGCCAGCAAGATTCAGACATGAATGGGTGTTTAGAAGTCTGAGGGAAGATAGAAAACCAATAAAAGCCATGATTTTTTTTTTCTTTTTTAAAGCTTCATTGTAAATCCTTTCACGGTGCTGGTTTTTTTGATTTAATTTAGCTTGAGATAGAGAGCTAACATTCAAGCATAATAATCCTTTCTACAAAAAATGAAACTAAAGAAATATTCCAGCCAATTCACACCTCACTGTTAGCAATCTGAGGAAATGAGACTATAGGCTAATGGAATGTTCCACAAACTTCTGCATCTACATAAACTTTTTCATAGTGCAGTAGACAAATACAACTTGGAAATCATCTTGCTTTTAAATATTGAGGTGCTAATGGATTAAGAGACTTGTTGTAATGTGGCTTTTAAACTGATCGCTGTCATCTACATTTTAAATAGCTATTTTTGCTCTTTTGTGGCTTGTTTTGGCTACAGCAAATTAGTGCAGATAGTTCTTTCTTGACAACCCTTGTCCTTAACAAGATGTGAATGGGGTCCAAGTAATTATCATTTCTAGTGTCACAAGTGACATTCCTTATATCAACCCAGTACAGCTGCTTTAGCAGTAAAAATAGTCTTTGTGGTACACATTCCACTTCTAGTGTTGTGTTCTGTAGTTTATTCATCTGACTCAATCCTTAGAGAGGTCTTTATACCAAAGAAGATATTTTTTAGGAAACAAAAATAATTGTTCTTTTGGGATGTTCAGAAAAAGACTTCACTCTGAGGCTTGCCAAACGTTACACAGCTGTTAAGATGATATAATGGTTTTTTGTTTGACTAAGGTTGTAAATACAAACTTCCTTCCTCCTGCATTTGTAATTAATCTAGCTGTATGCAGAATTTGTGTTAAATATCTCCCAAATTTCTGTTGAGCGAGAGTACCTATGAAATGCTAACAAACTTCAACATGCAGTTTATATTTGCTTATGACATGGATGACCTAATTTTCTGTGAACTAGATATAACCTCCCCTAGTCCTGCCAAAGGAATGTATGTCTAGAATAAGAGTTTGGCCTAGTTTTATATAGCAGAAAAATATTAATCAGTGAGAATTCTTGACTGGAATACCCTTAATCTTGCAAGGAGTTCTCTATGGTTAAGTTGCAATAGAACGTACTTAGTCAGACTTCCACATTGGCCTCAGAGTGGACAGTAGGTTCTGTTTCATTTGTGTATGTCAGGTATTCCTGCATTTGTGAGCCCTGTTTCCTGCTGCTTTCCAAATTATACTGAAGGAAATGACAGCACTGGTCATTAGCCTTGTGGATACAGGCTTCAGTGTTTGGAAAGGAACTGAGACTGACTGCAGTGATACTGTAAACAGAGGTAGTATTTTGCCTTAGGAAGGGCATGGCTCTTTGAGCATGATGCAAATTCATTATGCGTTACAGTATAAGGTAGTTTTTAGCCCTGTTTCTAAATAATTTTTAGTGCTTAGAAATCACATTTTCATATGAGACCATGAATGTTTATGTTCTGTAGGAAAAAACTGAGGCAGCCTGTGTTCATAATAAAACGAGACATCAATAAAAGATTTGGTGTTCTTCTTTAACAACACTGTAGTATAAATATTCAATATGTCTGTGAAAGGTGGAGGTTTTGTTGTGTGGCTGTATTTCCTTGTTTAAACAGTATTTTGATAGTATCATTACATTTGTAGCAGGGAAAGATGAAGGAATTAAAATACCTTACTGGTTGAGAAAAGTCTATAAGTTAGTCTTCTTGCAGTGCTTTCCATTTTTCCATGGAATTCAGGAAGGAATGAGCCTTCGTGACTTCTAATATTAAGATGTGATAGCAAAAAGAGGCAGGAATGTTTTGTTTCTTGAAAAACTTGCTTACTTGAAGTTTTCTAAAGTTTGTGGGTTTGATTCTCAGTTATATAACAAAATAATAAATACATTATATATGTTCCATAAGCACCTTTAGAACCAGATATTGGGAAGACAAAGATCCTGCTTTCAATGGCAACAAGCTGTTTGCACAGGGTGTCATTGGAAACCACAGCCACAGCTTGAACTTGTATTTGCCTGGCCTTGTTTGAGTACTGAGAAAGATAATTTCAAACACTGAAAACCAAAAATTGTCTGTAGTTGCAATTAGGGTTCTATTTTAAAACTTAGATTTAAGATATTGAGGGATCTACAGTATTCTTGTAAGTACTCTTTACGCTAAGTAAAGGTCCAGCAGGAGGTATTATAAAAGTGTGATTTCAGGGGAATTTTGCAGTCTTAACTCTGGCAATGTGGTAAAAGATTAGAAAATTCTTACTTTGCCTGAGTTACTCCAGACTTAGCTTGGCACTATTAATGCCTAATCATTACACAGAATTTTGTGAGCCATTAGTATTCCTTGCTTGGAGTTGTAAGTAAGTGATTATTTTTTTTTTAATAAGTATTGAAGTATATCCAAGTATTCATATGGAAGAATTTAAATTTAGGTGTTTCTGAAAATATTATGGTAGACATTAACCATTCATGCTCACATCTTATTGGCTTTTGAAAAAAAACCAACAAAACTCCAAAACACAGATGTAGTTATTAGCATGTAATGGTTTACAAAGCATATACTGTAGTTTGGAAGGCTCTGAAGGAATGTAGAAGGAAGAGTGCTCTGTTTGTTGTGTGCCTGAAGCTGGTCACCCCATTTCTCTCTCTCGTTGCTCACAGCGGAGTTGGAGGCAGTCAGCTGTGTGCTGGTGGGGGCAGCAGATTGTGCGTACTGATCGGAATGAAGCCATATGCAGACTTTGAAACAAATGTGAACTTGTATATCATGGCTTAATTCTTGCATGAAGACTGCAGAATGTTTCTCTAACTCTCAGGAGAGGCAGCCTATATCAAGTAGTTACTGTATACTTCAGACAATGAGAAATTGAAGTGGCTTTAACTTCATGGAATTGGTGGAAAACTGCACAATTATGTCTGTAGCAAACTGAGATATTGATAGAATCATAGAATATCTCAAGTTGGAAAGGACCTATAAGGATCATTGAGTCCAACTCCCTGCTCCTCACAGGACTACCTGAAACTAAACCATATGACTTAAGAGCGTTGCCAGACACTCCTTGAACTCTGACAGGCTTGGTGCCATCACCACTTCCCTGGGGAGCTTGTTCCGATGACCGACCACCCTCTTGATGAAGGACATTTTTCTAATGTCCAATCTGAACTTCCTCTGACACAGCTTCATGCCATTTTTTATACTATTTCATGTAGCAAAGGAGTGTTTACATAACAGGAAAGAATGTATTGTTTGTTCCTGATAATTTGGGAAAACTGTGCTACAAATACAGACCCATTAAAGTGTAAGCCCTTCCTTTCAAGTTTTACTTTTTAGTGGAATTTGTGTTGCAGTAAGTATCCATTTGTACCTTTATGTCATCCGTTCTGTGATGCATTTTAACAAAACTATGCCTTTGCTTATCCACAGACATTTAGATATTTTAAATACTTACAGACTACTCTAGTGAATAAGTAACTTATATTGGCAGGAGAGTTTTCTTATTTTATAAAATATTTTAAAATTTTATCTATATACACACATATTTACAGGCACAGACATGCTTACATGTGTTGCCTTTGGGCTGATTCCGAGAGCACCAATTCCACAGATACATGCAAGGTCCTGTGCTTGTGAAATAAGTTTTTAGTTTCCAGAAGTGTCTGACCAATGCTTGTAAGCATTAAATGAAAAAGTGCAACAGGGAAAACACTATTTTTTGTATTTAGCCTCTAATTTGAAAGCTCTCTGTAGTGGCATAGACATGCTGTGTTTACACAGTGCTACAGAGTTAATACTGGGAGTTTTCATTCAGAGTTATTAATGCATTTATGGATAGTAATGCTCTACACATTTTTTCCCAAGTTGTTCCAACTTCTGTTTAAATGTAGTCTTCTCTAGGGATTAACCTGATATTTGAAAAGTACTAAAGCTTGAATGCTTGTAATGAAAAGTACAAGCTTTAAATATGTTTGTAGCTAAAGTAGTTTATTCAGACTTGTCATTGTCCTGATTTGGTAAAACTGATCCAATTTTAGTATAAATAAATGTAAATACAGAAAAATTCTAGGTGTTTTTCAGTGTCATGCATATGTGTTTGCATATGCCCTACAGTAGGAAAGGTAGCCTTTTCTATTTTTTTTATGAATGTAAGAATGTAAGCCAAGTGTTTGAATTTTTTATAGTACACTGTGAGCTCGAACTGGACTTGCAAGTTACAGGCGAGCCTGTTACAGGTGAATTTGCTGATGCCAAAAAGGGAAGTCCTGCTTGTTTCTCTGTCCCTTCTTCCAGCTGTCTGGTAGGAACCCAAAAGAATGTGTTGGCTCTAGTATTTGTCCAGTTAAAGGGTAATCTATTTCTGTTTGCTAACTCAGCAGAAAGATGACTTGGTGTTTGGAGTGTTGAGTGAGTTTTCTGTGGTTTAAAAGGTTGAGCAGACTAAGGGGTGTTCTGGAGCAAAGTGCTAGGGGATGGAGAGGAAGGAGAGTCCTTCCTTTTCTTGACAGCAATGACATATTAGGCTGGCTCAAACTTTATTGTGTAAGTTGTTTTAAACTGTAGAAACATAAGTTTAAAAAAAAAGACATCAGAAAAGCTTGTAGCACATTTTTCCAAAAACTTTTGGAAATGACTGTAGAAAGTTGGCTCTGGGATAGAGAGAAAGATAACTTTACAGTTTTGTTGCTTTGGAGTCAGTTGTCAGTATTTTCTATATGCAAAGAAAACATCCATCCACAATGTGTTGATCTTTTTTTTTTTTTTTAATATCCTGCAGCTCTCAAATACCGATGACAGTAATAAATAGCCTGAATTTCTTGAATACTTTGCTGAAAATAAGTGTAGATTTACCCAGCTGATACAGTTGTAGGCATATTTGATGAATGAGTTGATCAAGTAAACTAATGCAGCTAGGAGGTAGGCTACCCCTTTCACAATGGCATGTTTCTGAGAATAGGTCAAATTGAAGGATTTGATATTGGGAATATCTTAACATTTTGGTGCTCAGCTTCTTAATCTGAACAGGCAGTATATTTATCCCAGGAGAGGATAGGAAGGAAAAAAGAGGAAGCATGTGCTGCAGCCCCTCCTTTCCTATGTGACTGGAATAGTTGGGTATGTACAGCCCAGTGTGTGCTTGTAGATGAATTTTTTTCTGAAGGGGCAAGCACAAACGATCTGCTGTCTTCAGCTTATCACACAACCTGTTCCCAGTTTTGCTTTTCCTGGGCAACTTGAATGTGATCTATGTGAATTATTTTGAAAGTTGTTCCCCTGTCTATCTTGAGAAATAGACAAGCTGAAATCACTAGTGACTTTTTACTAAGTAGCATGTTCCAAATAAATCCAGCGTGATGGAGGAGAGGCTCTGTGGCTGCTGGAAAGGGTGGCAGTCAAAGGGTAGTTGCTATCAAAAGAAATAATCCTGCATTTTGCTGTGGAGGATTCTTTGGGAAGAGGCTGTGTGGTGAGGCCCATGAGCTATCCAGTAGAGTACCATTCTTAACCTCTTGAAAGCTACAGAGACTCCTTGATGTTCACAATTCAGTTGTGATAGGAAGGTATCTGTCTCCTAGACTGATAAATGTTATGGAGTATCTCATTCCTGTCCCTATGAACTTGTGTTTCGTAGCATGGAAATGAGACTACTATGCAGTATTTTTCATTCAGTGTGATTGAAAGTTGCATGGAAAATGTGTACCTACATTACTTAGACGGCTTTAAAACTAGCCATAAACTATATCAGTCTGATATAAAAATTGTGACTTTTAAAAAACTTTTTTGTAAACCTTAAAATTATTTTAGTCAGCCTTTCGTGTTCTTTTTTTTTTTTCTCATAATCTAAATCTGTTTTACCTTGGTTTATCAATTTACGACAGCATCAAACTTAGATGAGAGACGAGTAATTGAATACTGTGATAGAACTTCCAAGCATGCTTATAAGCAAAATGTAATGTGAAACAGAATGCACAATGTATATATTTCTGTATGTATAATAACTACACTCAGCCACTTACTTAGAGTTATCCTTCACTGAATAAAAGAACAGATTAGTTTAAAAGTTGGAGGGGGGATTAATTTTAATCAAGAAGCTTCTTGGAAAAAATCTTGAAACTTAGTTCATGAGTGGCAGTATGGAGTCTGTTGACTCACTTGATTTATTTTAATTTTTCCCCAACTGTTGCAGTAGCAAAGCACTCTACTGTCTTTAGTTTTCATATGCAAGAAAAGTTTCATTCACAAAGCTACCAAGAGTGGTGGCAGCAGACTTTACAGTAGTTGTTTATTTGACTCAGGTGCTGAGCTGTTTAGACAAGGCCTCTGCAACTTAGGACCTGAACAGTGTTTCTTAGGAATGCTAGCCTAATCCCATGAATTTAAATCCTTCTGTTTAAAATCCTTCTTTAATGAGACTCAGCTGTCAGCCCTGTCTTCTGTGGTTGTCCTACTGTATAGAAATTTCATGTTCACTTCCTCAGTGGCATGACTTATGCTTTCTTTTTTTCTTTTTGCTGTGGAAGCTGATTTTCTTACTTTTTTTTTGGGAATATGTGCTTTAAAACATTGATTTTGTGTTTAAATATTTACATTTTGTCTTAATCTCTACAATTAAGTTCTAGATAAAGTCCTTTTGGTATGCATCAGTTGGTGCTTAACTGACTTTTAGACTGCTCTAACCTTTGACATAACAAAACATTTTTATATTGAGGCTGCTTTCTTGCTTTAAGTGCTTTTTTCCAGGGAGTAGAGTTCAGAAATTGTGGTTTTCCCCCCTTCCCTCCCTCACTCTCTGCTGCCAAGATTTATTTAGAAACTGAAGTAATGCAGCTTTTCGGTATGAGCGTGTATCTTTAGAGCACATCTTAAGTATACAAAATTAATTTTAAACAAATTGTAATGAGTTTCCTGAGGCTTACAAACTAAAGATTAAAGTCAGTGCTCGGTAGGCAATGCTTGGATTCCTGTTAGCAATCTGACAAATTTCATAGCTTCAAACCTCAAATTGCTGATACTGGTTTGAGCTATTTTGTAGACTTCTTGGTTTAAGATAGTTAAACCATCCATACAGAGAAAGGATGTTGATTTAACAGTAGAAGCAAAATCCCAAGTGAAGAAAGTATTAAAAAGAAAAAATACAGGGAGAAGTATTATCAGTTTTCTACCTTTTTTTTTTCTTTTCTTTTTTTTTTTGTTTTCTTCTTCCAAAGAAAATTTTGGAGAGAGTTTTTCAGTGATGTTCTGCTAGGATGGCAAATAAGAATTAGGTCAGCCTTTGCTGGTGATGAGCATGCCTTTTTTTATCTGCTGACAGACTTTCTCCTCTTGAGCAATTTGTACAGGCTTTACTAGAGAATAGCAGTGGTGAAATTGTTACAGGCCTTGGTACCCTGCTCAACCAGATGTCTCATGGAAGTTGCTTTATGGTTTGAGATCACTTCTGGAATGGCTTCTCGCTTACTTTTTGAGGAGAAAAAGAGAAAATGTAAGAATTGTGCAAGTGTAGAAGGTAGGGGTTTGTTTTCTTGCCTGATGGGGTTGTCGAAATACAGCTTGGATTCTTCCAGTATCTACCAGGAAAATGGTGAATTGCAGTTTATGCAGCAGAAAGTTGGCTTTCTGTCTTGTTATTGCCTGTGAGGTTTATGCGGATCTGAAATTGTGTCTCATCACTTGCAAGACCCAAGAGAAGATGCTGATAAACTACTCTCTTCAAGCAGTAGTTCTCCTGCAGTTGTGAGATTCACAAACATGTTTTTCCACCTACATCCGTACCATGCGGAACTTGTCCGTACTTTCTTCTTTTTATGCCACGTAGTTGCTCCCAAATTTCATTTTGTGGCAAGGGCCCCGTCAGCCTGTGTGTCTCACACCACTACCTAGTGAACAGTGTTGGTTTGCTGCCAGATGATCTCCTTCCCTTTCCTGTTATAGAAAACTATCCCATTCCTGCAAACTTTACAGCCTTTCTTTCCAGTCTTGACTGCTAGGACTCATCCAGTGCCCCACATCGGTCTTTCTCCTGCACTCAAATGGCTATCCTCTATGCAGTCCTTCCGAGCCTCCCACAAAGGCACAGCTTTTCCATGGAAAAACCTCTCCTTACATAGTATTTCATTCTTTTTTTGGTAATGTCATGATGCAGTACTGTATATCCTTTTCTTTTTTCCTCCATCAGAGTGGCTATCCTCATCTGTCTCACACCTCAGTAGACACAAATCCTTCTAGGTAGAGGTTGGTAATGAAAAAGAGTGATGAGGATAGAGAGGGTTTTTCTGTCACTGCTTGCAGTTTGCAGTGAAGTTGGAGAATGAAAGTTGACTGCCAATTTAAATACTTAAGTCTGATCTTACTGGTGGCTTAAAATATAAAACTAATTGAGCTGGGGTAGCCTGTTAGATATGTTTATTTCCAATTTAAGCCGGTGGTGGTGGTGGTGTTCTTCCACTCAGCTTGTTAGGAGAGGGTTTAAAGTAAATCAACTGTCTTCTAAATTGAATATACTTTCTCCTTCTGTGATAATGTTTCAGCGAAAAGATTATTTTCCTGCTCTAAACATCATTTTCCTACTCTAAACCACTTTTTCCAAGTGGTGTTTCTTAAGGTTGTGCTGTTTTGTAATGGTAAACTATAAACAACAAAATGTATTGACTCATAAATGCTGAGAATTAAACACGTACTTTAGGTGTATCAGACATTCATTTGTGAGTTTTCTGAAAAAATATAAAGTTCTGGGTTTCGGGGATTTTTTTTTTTTTTTTTTTTTTCCCCAGCTATAGTAAAATGCAGCTCTTCACAACATAATCTTAATTATTACCAGAAATCCTAAATCAACTTTCAGCCTGTTGCAGCTGAGGTTAATGTAAAGAATATATACCCTGATATGGAAGTTTTATAAAGCAACCTGTGAAGAATGTTTTTTTATTTATCATAGCTAAAGCACTACTCTTCCATTTTTTTGAACCGTGGTTCATTGGCTGTCACTAGGTCCTTGTTGAAAGGGATTTGGCAACTCCTTCTGAGTCTAGATAGTACCCACATCATACATATTGCTAGTGTCTGGTGTGGTATCTTAAGTGAGCATTGGCATAATGATTATTTTTAACCTTTGAGAGGTCCCTTGAGCAAAAATTAGTTTTTGACTGTACTAAAGCACAGAGTATCTCAGAGTCTTATGAGGAAATAGTCTCACCTGCATTGTAATTTGACATTTTCTTACACCTCCTTCCTCTTGGTGGAGTTGATCCTTCATATATACCATCTTCTGTAAGCACTGCTGAGATGTCCAGTTTTTATAGGTAGTTGGCAGTTACTTGCTTTATTTTGTTTTCTTATAGTTGAAAGACAGCCTAGTATATGAGTAAATTTATTTATTTTTATTTTATTTTTTTTAGTATTTATTCCTGGTGGAAAAAGACCATGTACAGGCACAATAGACCGTTCTGTAAAGGAATGTCAGTTTTGTAGTGATTGGTTGGCAAGTGCTTCTTCCCTTCCCAAGTGCAGGGTGAGCCTAAAAGTGCTGCTGTTAGCCTGGCAATTGTTATTACTGGGCTGCAGCTACAAGAATATTTGAGTATTTCCTGGGATCTATGCGTAAGACCAAACACTATATCGAAGTCTGTTGCTATTCTTAATTTGCTGATGGAAAAGAGAGATTCCATAATATTTTCTGGAATGGATGAAGTTGCAAGAAGTAAGTAAGCTCATGAAAATTAATTTACATTGTGTCTTGTAGTGCTTTTCTGGATTGAAGAGAAGATCACAGGGAAGTGTGGTATATTGGCTACCTGTGGAGCTATCATTCAGGGAGTGGCCAAAATAGTATGAATGTACAGCACCTGTGCACAGGCTAGTCTCACCTGCTGCTGTTGCATTATTAAATTAGTGCTTAGTTTAGTGTTGGTAGTAAGTGGTTTCCTTTAAATGCAACTGACAAGTGTTTTTCAGTACCCATTAAGGTTATCTATGGATGTATGCAAAGCCATTCTTTCATACTTTTTCTCCTCTCATGTATTCTTTGAGACGTTGCCTCCTACAGAGTGTACATCCCTTCATGCAGTTTCATGCATCTTGGTTGAGTCACTTGCTGATCCTGAATTAAAAAGTTTCCCATTTGCTAGGTTTCCTTACCAATCGCACTGACATTGCAGTACCTCTTTTTGCATTGCCTGCAAATACAATAGTCAATGCAACTTAGATTTTGAACAGCAAGGACAGGGATGGAACTGTATACTGATGGAGAGGGAAGAAAATAGATCTGCGTCACAAAAAGATTTTTTGCTCATATCTCAGTTGAGTCCTCCTTTTGAATGTTGTGTGACCCTCCTACAGAATAAGAGAGCCTTGATTTTGTTGTGTTATTGCTTGGTTTTGATTTTTTTTTTCCTTATGTTATAATTCAGTCAACATTAGCAGCTCTAGAGGAAAGAAAGGGCCAAATGAGACATAACAGAATTCGATGCTGTTTTATTTGAAAAATGTGTTAGACCTTTGCTCATCCCAAACCATGAGCAGTTTGCTTTGTTTTCCTTGCCTTGCCCCTTATCTATAAAATGGGAGCCTTCCTTCCTTCATTCTTCCAACGTGTCTGGTGTAGTTTTGGTGATAAATGCATTCAAAGATGTTAAAGGTTTGCATTTTTACTTGAATCATTAAGCCCTTGGGAAGTTTCAGTGAAAGTTCAGACATCTAAGTTCTTCATTTCGTTTTCTAAAGGTTTTATATAAACTTTAGTGGAGTTTTAGGCTGGCTGATCAGTATGTGTAAGTCCACCATGTCATTAGGATATATGCACTTCTGAATCTCTCGTTTGCTTCCTTTGCGTACTCTGGGGACAAAAGGATTACATACATTGCTCTTACTGTTCTCATATCACTTGCAGCTGTGTATTAGGATAATAACTGTAATGGAATTGAGTATTATGCTTCAGGACATAAGTGAGTTGCCCACTGTCATTGGGAATGTTTGTCTTCCTGCACATCTCCTCCTCACCTCCCCTTCACAATTAATGAAATATTTAAGAGTGTTATGTTTTCCTGAAATGCATGGCCATAGCTAGAACTCGGGAAGCAGAGCAAGGAGCCCAGTGGTCTGAGGTAGGGTAGGGAATCCTCATTCAGAGATGCTTGCATAGTCTGTCTTGCTGTGTACTCAAACTAGTAGCTAGAGTTGACTGAAACCTGTTCCACCTCTATCCCTCAGATCAAATTGGCAGAAAATGTCTGAGGGCTTTTATTTTTCCTAATCTGTATGGACCAAGAGTCACCTCTTTGAGGCATCTGAAATTTATTTTGCTTAGTAATTTTTCACTTTTTGTAGAGGCTTCATCAGCCTTCAACCTGGGGGAAGTTTAGTGGCCTGCAACATAAAGGAAGTGTAATCTTGAGGATTTGTAGGAAAGATTCTTCTGAAAGAAGAACTCGGGGTTGAAATAGCAGAACTTGTTTTGAGTCACTTGTGGTTCTTCAGTGAGTAAGAAAGAGATGCTTTTTTAAGATCATTTACTCGAGCAAACTTTGCCATTTATTTAAAAATCTCTGAGACAGATTGACCTTATATATTTATGTCCTCTTCAAATACTGTCATGAGCATGTTCAAAGTATATGTTGTCTGGTGTAAAGCGTAAGTAATACCCTTAAAGCTTTGAATTTGTACATTCTCAAATTGTGTAATAAAGCTTAACTTGACTTTGAAACCCTTTTTGGACATTAGCTGTCTTTTGTCAAGGTTGCAGCTACTCTAAGATATTTTTTGTTTCATCTGTTACACAAAACGCGTCCTCTGTCTACTTATTACTAATGTTTTAAAAAGATTAGTGTTAAAAAAAAAAAAATTGGCAGACATATAGTTCTTGAAGCTACTGCATTGAACTTAGTTCTGCTTCTCTTTCTGCATCAACCTGTTAATGTTTGTTGTTATTTTTTTTAACATCATTCCAAAGCTAAAACTGAAGATGCTACAATAGTGTTTGTGTTACAATAACTGCATAATGAATATTCTGGAAAACTGGAGCTAATGTATGTTCTTAAGTACATCTCTCTGCCTACTGAAGGCAGACTATATGTTAATATAGATTTAAAGGTATATATTTTCCTAGCTTTCATAATCACACTGTTTTCACACTGGAAATTCTGTAGTCTTAGCTGGTAAGACTAGGATGTTGGCTTCTGCAACTAATGAGTGTAATTGTTTTAGAGAACACCTCTATTTTATCCTCTGCTTGAAAAATATTTTAGTTAAGGCAACTTTTGTTTTTATGATCTCTGGCTAAGCAGTTTTTTAGGGCTATCTTCAGGTTGTCTTCGTAAAGAATCTGCTGCAAGACATGGTGTAATCTAGGATGCTCTTTTTATGGGAATTAATTTAATGTACACTTGGGTACTCTGGCTGGAATCTTGGCTCAGGAAATGGGGCACAATGATTGATAAAGCTCCTTCTTTTCAAGGCAACATCTGTTTGGCTAGATGTGAGACAAGCACTGAAATATACTGGAGGGAATAAAGGTTTTACTGTGTGCCTTCTCAGCAGTGCAAATTTCAGATGCAATTAGATAGATTGCTCAGTATTACATTTCAGTAATTTTGGTGTATCCCCTCACTTACAGGAAGCAAGATCTTTTATGTACGTTTCAATATACAAGAGGTCACCCTATGGAGACTAATTTAAAATTTCAAACTGCAATTATGGAAAGCTAGAGTCAATATAAATGGTAATAATAATACAAAGACAGCTTAAGTGATAATGAGAAATCAACCCCGTGGAATATAGGGCAGACTTCTTGATTGACTTCACATTTTACCTCTCTCTTCAAGCTTTTGAACAAAGAAGGAGTGGGTGGGTATTTTGTGAGTGGTTTTGCTGTGGCACATCAGAAGTATTTCCTATTGCTAGTTAGAAATCAAGATGATGAAGTAAACATTCTAGTATCTTCTATGTGTTTGTTTCAGGAAATTGTGGGTGCTTGTGTCAACTAAAGTTAGAGGAGGAGTGTACAAGTTTTGATTAAATACAAAGGGAGTTGGTAGCTACAGTGGATGTGAATATGGAGAACTATGTTCTTCTGTTTCTTCACACTGCCAGCCAAAAAGAGCTTTGTTCTTTCATGTTTGTATTGTCTGTGAAGAGTACTGTGTTGTCATACCCCTGCTTAACACACTGCCTGCTTCATTCTAAAAATTTAGTGCTGAAACTGTGGAAGACCAAGAAACGACTTGTGGTATCGTTGACTTTCCTGATTAGAATCTCAGGGGGTGGTTGTTGAACAGCCTGTTACAATCTGAAAGGCATAACAGTGCTCTCATGAACAGGACTGAGTTTTAGAAAACCTGTATTTACTGTATGCAGCACCGATGTATTTGGGGGGATTCCAGGAACAGTGAGACATTTTGCTTTGATGTTACCATCTGATATCTGATTAAGGCTTTTTTCTTCTTCCAGTTGCTTTTTCAAACAATTATTTCATTAGCAGTTGCTAAAATTTATGTAAGTTATGTGTTTACTTATGTTGCTGTAAATATTTATATTACAAACTTACAGATAATGTAGAGAAAAATATTTTTAAGAGCTTAGTGAAAAGATTGTTATTTGACAGGGCTTAAAATACAAACAGCTAGAGGCAAAGGCAAGTCCTTGTACAGGCATGTACTTCATTTTAGGAGTAGCATTAGAAATCATGCTACATGTGTTTGAATAACTGTTACTTTCAGCAGATTTTAATTGGTCTTTTATTGAAGCTCTAGCCTTTTTGCAATTCAAAATGTGCATTTTCAGACACAATTATTTCTTTGCTGTGATTTCAAGATACATTCTTACATATTGCACAGATCAATAGTAAGGGAGGGAATATTGTGGGCTGTCCAGTTTTGCACCTCCCAGCTAAACCTGAGAATAAGGCCTTACAGTGAGAATGCCTGGTTTTCATACTTGCTGGATTTTTACAGTCCAGACCAGCTGCCTGATATAAAATAAAAGACTTGAAAATGAAATATGCTCAAACTGCACATTTCTTTTTAAACTTTTTTAATGTATTCTGTAATTATTTGGTTTCCTTCTCCCAGTTGCTTTGGATGTCTTGTACATTTTATGTTCCATTCTTGCCTTCCTATGTTTGAAGAATAAGATTTATTGCTGAAGTCCAATGCCTTATTTTAATTTTGAAGAACAGCTTAAAGAACCCCATGTGTGTAAACACTTGTTCATTTGGAAACAGTCCTGTTTCCAAATTGCTACTAATTAGTTTATTTTCAGAAATAAGTAAGGAATTAAATTAAATCAATTTTCCAGACTAATGCTGAGGCCCTTGCTTCCTTGATAGTTGGAATGCAGTTGAGTTTGACAGGACAGATCAATTGAATTTTGTCAGGTAATGTGTTGATGTAAAGAAACCATCCTTAATGAATTGGGGGGGGGGGGGGGGGGGGGGGGAAAAAGGGGGGGGAAA
>JAAGAY010026865.1:3923-38314 GCA_011801015.1 Ardeotis arabs | reverse complement strand
TGGAAGGGAGGATTCATCCTTGTGAGACTCACAAGACCTGCAAAATGAGAACACAGGAGGTGGAAGAACAGTTATCCATAGCAACCCTGGGAAACAAAGATAGAGGTGAAGAGAAACACAGGCTAATTATAAATATCCATTTCTGATCTATATACAGCCTAGTAACATGTACAGTGCAATTTATTGCAGGAAATAACTTATGCTTGCACAGTGGAAAAATGATATATATTTAACAGCCTTCGCAACTCAAGGAAGTTTTTCAACAAAGCTCAAACCTGAGCAATTTTTATACTCAAGATCTCTCTCTGGTGTGGTCGAACCAAGACACAAAAAGGTACCAGAGATCTCAAGAAAACAGTTCATTTCTCTCTAGCCATGTAATTTTAATCTCCTAATTGTAAAACTTACATATGCCTTTCTAAAGTATGTATTTGGATAGCTAATTCTAAATACACTTAATCTGCCTTATACAGTTGGTTACTGTTACACTTGCCATATAATAGTTGTAGTGTTCTTAAGGATTAATCATAGGCTAAAGTAATAAGCACAGTGCTGATAAATATTAATTTGCAAATATTTTGAAAAACAGAGCCTGACTTCACTATGTCTTATAAGATCACCTGATGCAAAAAAAAAAAAAATGTGCATCATCTAGTTTACAAACATTTTGGACTGAAACATAAAGGTACCTCAAAGATAACAGCTGTTAGCATTACTTGAATGGAAATGAGATGACCTTCCTCAAACCATTACATATATCCAGTATATAAACTCCTAAGGTCCATCTGGTCATCTGAGACTGAGTTTTGTTGTGATAGCATCGTTCCTCCTGCCAAAGTTATGCATCATGTTTGCAGTATTGCAAAACAACATGCTTTGCGTTAGTTTGGCTTGTATGTCACAATACTGCCACATTACTGACGTCACAGCGGTCTGACGTGTCATGAACACACAAAATTGCATAGGAGGAACCTCTGATTGATGTGGCTTTTCCTCCAACAAACTCTGCTTGTCTCCATCAGTCTTATCCAATGCCAATCTAAGCACTCATAGTACTTCTAGTTCCACACTTGTTGGCCACTTATTGCTTAATTCAAGCAGTATGTGAGAGCTGGTGTAAGAAGCGTACAGGTTGCTCTGTAGAAGTAGGTAACTATTCTGGCAGGGTATGGGTGTTCAGGATCAGTTGAGAGTTATGAGCAGTCTTTAAAGGACTTCTGTAGTTAAGTTCGGAGAACTTCAGCATCCTTCCTGAAGAGATGGTGCAAGACTGATGTTAGGTTACTGATACAGAAAGCAAGGCAGATGAACTGCAGACAGATCGTACCATTTCAGCTCTGCGAGGAAAACAGATCATTTCAGAGAGAATCTGTCCTTCGTGCAGCAGGCAGAAGCTAGACAGCTAGTTCTGATGTATGTTCATGGTCATGCTGCGGAGAACCCACATTAAACATCGTGCTGTACAGAAATCAATTCTAGATTCCCAGTGACTAGGGAACACTGGAAAAAGCACAGATTTACCAATTAATCTTGTAGCAGATGATGCCATTCACCTACCTTAGTTGCAAACTCCAATCCAGGGCATACTCTTCTATGCTGATTTCCAGAAGTTGAACACACCATCTTCATGTGATGAGTACAATGCCCCGCTCTTTGTCTTCATATATTAGAAGGGTGGTGAAAGCCTAGCACACACTAGTATTTTAGCATGAACCTTTAGAACAAGTCTTCCAATGAAGGTATGGTCATCACAATAATGTTAAAAAAAAAAAAAAAAGGCAGGCTCTATCACAATCTTGCATGTGAAGAATTTGCCTGGCTTTCCCATATCTTGGCTGTTGATTAACCACATTAATCTTCTGCTTGAGCTAAAGGGAGTTCTGGACCATGTTTCAGACTTACACACGTGGTCAGTATGTTATTGTAAGCTTTGATCTACATCACTTCACAAGCTGTATACCAAAGTAGCATGTAGTAATCATGGAATCACCTACGGTGGTAGTCTCTTCCCATTAAGCTGTTTAGCTGCTGAATTCAGTGAGTGGAGACCAAGTTTTAGGGTGCACCTTGGAGACTTGGACAATTCAAATTCTCTCAAGTGAAGAACATTGGAGGCACTTCTCCTACGAATCAAGTAAATGCTCTCATAAGATTTGCTGGGTAGTTCCAACAATATATATTATGGATTTTCAACTACATCGTTTCTCAGAAAATTGTCGTTTCTAGCAGACACTTTAGGGAATATAGCAGCCAGCTGCTTGCTCAGAGATCAATCTTTGTAAGATTGAGTGTATTCTGTATTCCAAAGCCTGAGTCTCATTGTAAAGTTTATTTTTATATGGGTACTTTTGAATGAGGTTTCAAGGCAATATTGCCGGAAGACTGTAAATGCATTGCAATATATCTGAATTGGATTTTTTTTTTGTCATCAAACTAAACAATAGGGTACCAATTTCATCATGAGAATGGCCCATATTTAACTACTTTCCTCTTGAAGCTTCACTTTCAGCTGACCACGCATTTACAAACTGTAAGCCATTGAGCTTCTGGGACCCAGTTATGCAATTCTAGGTGTTTACAATATGCCACCGTTCTAGTAATATGTTTTATCTACTAAATATGAGCCTTCTCAGTAGCAAAGCTACATCTCTGACTTCACTCACCATAGCCCCTGAGGGCACACAGAAGCAGCCTCTCTGCTCTGGGAGAACCGTACTCAGAAGCTGGGGTTCCCAGCTAATGATCTTAAACAGGGTCCTAGCAGGAGAAATGGTGATGGCCTGATGCAAGGGTGATGGACTGATCCAAATAATTTCTAGGGAGAGTCTACCAGACAGTGCATGGAAAAAAGAGGCTTTCCATGAAGTTCCTCTGCTCCAAACCAGAGCAGCTGCAGAGCCAGAGACTTAAAAAATTAATATTTTATATTTAAAACTGAATTTAATATTTTAAACAGAGCTGGTTTGAGAGTTGTAATGAAAGGCAGCTGTGGTAGTTACTTATCTAAGCTGGAAGGAAATCAGCTGGCACAAAGTTAGTCTTGCTGTGTTCGGCAGATGTTCAGTGTTATCACACAATCATTGCACGTGCTGATCTGCAGCTTTTAATAAGACAAGGCTATATTTATATTAAGCATAACATTAAGATCTTAGGCAATGTCAGAAAGGCATTGTCACCTTCTAGGGAAATTCATTCATCTTCTATAAATCCTGGCAATGTCTACACTTAAAAATAATTTTTCTTAGTAGTCAAGGTGTCTATTATATGATAGAACAATATTAATACCCTGTTGTATGTCATGGATCCTCACATAAAGTGAATTTTAGTGATGACTAAAATGCTTGGGTTAAATTTGTTCTGAGTTCATTGAAAGCAGCCCACAGGAAAGATAAGCTAGGTGAAACTGGAAGTCTTGTTTCTGCTCCTTAGCAGATGAGGTACCAGGGATGCGGGGAGATTATTCGACTGAATTACTGAGCTGCTTCTTGTTTTAGCTACTCCACTTCTGCATTTGGAGTCTCTTTGACATATTTATGTCTTAAAGATTTCTTTGATAGTGTTTGCTCCTCAAGTGCTTACTTTAAAGGGGTCAGTCCCTACTACTAGTTGGCACAGTGTTATCTTCATCCTGCATATATGAAGACCATGATTACTGGTACCGTGACAACAATTCATTTGTGCACAAAAGGTATTAGATTGTCAGAAAGACATCTGAGAATAAGAATACCTATGCTTAGGTGTCACTAACTTTGAAGTGCCTAAAACCATTTACTGGCTATATGAGATGTCCACCAAATATTGCAGGTAGCATCAACCTTCAGGGCAAGTCTTCCAGTATACAGACTGCAGAGGTATTTAATATACATCATACTATCTCTAGCTTTAATGATAAAAAGTATTTTAATGCTGATTTTCATGATAACCACTGCTGACATGAGATCTTGTGGTTGAGAGTCATGGATGACTGTAACAAGTGATAGTCTGTCAGGTCTAATGATCTAATCTTAAACTCAATGAAACAATGAAGTTCCTTTGTCAAATAAATGTGACTTAAAAAAGAAGAAACAGAACAAACCAACACTTTTAAAAATGAACCTGTGAACAAAAGACTATTTTTAAATCTTTTGTCCCAGGACATATTTCCTTCAAATGAGACTGACTGCATAATAGCACTGTGAAAGGCAGATAAGATAATTGCTACTTCAGCAATAGAACAGCAGGAAGGTCTGAAGCTCCTTCCTCTCTCTGATTTAGCCGGTAGCTGAAACAGAATCATCCTCTACCTTAATGTTTCTTTTGGACTCTGTTTGGCTGACTTCAGTTTTGCCAACCCCCAAAATTAATATTTGGGAGTCTTCCATCTTTTGGTCCTTAAATAAATCGTTTTGTCTGTTTATTTGACTTGTTGAGGTTTTTTTTTTGTTGTTGGTGTTGGTTTTTTCCCCCTTTTAACAACTTCTGCCCCACTCTGAGCTCAAGGACAATGATAGCTGCAGCAATACCTGCCAGGTTGGAGCAGGGAAAGCTTTCAACCACCGTTGTGAAAGTTCCCTCTCCTCAAAAAGAAAATAGCCAGCTGGCTTTTGAGATGGGAATTAGTCACATGCATAGGGAGAAAGAAAGATGCCAGCTGCAGTATCAAGTAGGAAAACAGAAATCTTAACTCAGGAACTAGAAGTACATGTCACAAATACTGCACCACAGCCAGGACTAGTGCCTGGCTTAGGAGGAAGACACATTTTGGGCTGTGCCAGCCTCTTGGTTCTTTCTGCAGGTTCCTATACCCATGCCAATTCTTCCTGCTGTGGGAATGGCTGGGGAGTGCAGTGCATATAAGCTATCCTGCACAAGTCATGGGCAGCCACCAAGCATTAGCACATTTTTCCTTCTCCCTTTGCAATGAGAGTGTGGCCGTGTGGTTGCTGACAATATAGCATGATGTAGGGCCTGGGCACCTATTTTGGTGCCACAAACTTTTGTCAAATGATCTAAATAATGAGAAAAACAGTAGTAGCAGAAGCAAAACCATGGCTTGCCTTGCTACAGCCATGCAGTAGCTTGAGGAAATGACCACCATGCTGAGAAGCTGAGACAAAGTGGATGGATTTTTTCTTTTTCTATCAAGAAAACAGCCCACTATTTGCAGTGGTGCTTAAAGCAAATATATGCAAACACTTGCTCATCTGAACTGTGAAATGAATGCGTTGCAGTTAGCCTTTGAGAGTCAGTACTGAGCTCTTCTCAGTATTTGAGATTAAGCTCATGGATCTACTAACACCAGCGTGCTGAGCAGGCAGAGGCACACCTAAATGCCACCCAAGTGTCTGGGCTGCGAGCCGCCTTTTCCACTGGTTCACTAAAATTTGGGCATCTTTTCCCATGCACAGAGGATGGCAAGCAGGAATACACAGGTTTTTGAGTATACAGCGATTATCCAGCAGTGGAAGCACACAGAAGATAGCTAGGTCTAACAAGCCTGGCATGCAAGCACTGCTACTCTCAGTACCCCTGGGCAGGGCAACATGTTCTCCTTGGCCACACAGTTGTCAGTCACATGAGAAAACACCAGTCTTTGTTATGCCTTGGAGCAAGCGAATCCTCTGTCTTGCTGAGCTGCTGTCTTCTAATTACCTTCTCTTTATTTTTTCTTCAGTTTTATAACATTCACATTAGTGGTTTTCTCTTGAGGCCGTGAGTTAATAACTAATATGAGTCAACAATTTCACTTTTTTTTTGGGGGGGGGGTGCTTTTTTTTTTATCTTGCCTGGTTCTCTTGCTGCCCAACCACAATTTTCTTCAGTAAAGCCATATATCTTCAGTAATTAATTGGATCCTGGGCTGGAGGCTACAGTTTATGATCTTTGGAGAGGACATGGAATTTTAGCACAGCTGTTTTCAAACTGAAAATGACTGGTGCATTAGGGACCTGGGGAATACATCTTCTAGTGAGGGAAGGTGGCCTGTCCCTGAGGAGCTGCTGACAGATGAGTAGGGGAGGGAGGAAGGCAAGAAGATGGCCTGGGAACAGAGCCAGAAGGTGAAAAAGCGCTTCAAAGGTTCCCTCTAGGTGAGGAGACAGGCAGCACCAAGAAACGTGGCTGAGGCAATCTGTGGATTTTGAAAGCTGTTGGTGTTGGGTGACATTAGCAAGCAGGTGAGTGTTGTTAGGCAGAACTTACAGCCCAGCAACAAGGCTGCTGGCGGGAATGGGCTGCACGTGTGCACAGGAGACGCGGTCCGCGGCGGTCCGCACGGATAGGTTCATGAGCGCAGGGAGCGTGTGCGCAGCGGGAGTACGGGTATTTAACACTTTTGTGTGGTATTAAGGTGAAGGCTTAGCTTGACGGTATCCGTGTGATTCTCTGCCTTCCTCGGAGCAGGGGTCCGGTGCGTTCTGGGTTGGATTGTTGGCGAGAGAGCCGACAAGTGGTGACCCTGAGGTGTCTCCCTGGGATGGGATCCCGATAGAGGTGGGTCTGTAAGTTGTCATGCGGTGACAACTGGTGACCCTCGAGGTCCGGACGGGTTTGAATTGTGACCGTTGGTGCGGTTGTGGTCCGGATGAGTTTGAATTGTGACTGTTGGTGCGGTCGTGGCCGCGGGGCGGTCGTGGTCTGGACGAGTTTGAATTGTGACTGTTGGTGTGGTCGTGACCACAGGGCAGTTGTGGTCCGGACGGGTTTGAATTGTGACTGTTGGTGCGGTCGTGGCCGCGGGGCAGTCGTGGTCCGGACGAATTTGAATTGTGGCCGCGGGGTGGTCGTGCCTGCCTGCTGTTAGAATGGTATCCATTGTGGATACAATAAAGGTGTTAAAGGTGTTGGGTAAAGAGATAAAGTGTCCAGTGCATGCAACACTGTTGACAGAGTTCATCCAATGGATGCAGAAAAAGGGCTTGATTAACAAGTCGGGAGAGGTGATGGACGTGGCCCTGGACCGGTACCTGGTCATCCTGTTGTTCTTCACCGTCCTGGCCCTCATCCTCGCCTCCGTTTTTGTGAGGCTGTGGAGGGGCAGCAAGGAGCGGGCCGTGGAACGGCCCCAGGAGCCGGTAGCGGCCGAGTTGGGACCTGGCACCGGGAGAGAAGCAGCGGAAGAGATGAGGAGTGGCGCTCCGATGCTCTGCCCGGTTCAGCCGGGAGCCTCTGATGGTTGTAAAGGGATAGTGGAGTTTGGGTGTGCTCCCCTGTGCATTGTGCCTTGCTTGCCAGAAATGTTTGAACTGAAGAAGCAACCCCCCAAATATGAAGACTCAGGGGAGAGACTGTTCAGTAGGGCCTGTTGTGATAGGACGAGGGGTAATGGTTTTAAAATAGAGGGGGGTAGATTTAGATTGGACATTAGGAAAAAATTTTTCACAATGAGAGTTGTAGATCACTGGAACAGGTTGCCCAGAGAGGTGGTGGATGCCCCATCCCTGGAAACATTCAAGGCCAGGTTGGATGTGGCTCTGAGCAACCTGATCTAGTGGGGGATGTCCCTGCTCCTTGCAGGGGGGTTGGACTAGATGACCTTTGAAGGTCCCTTCCAACCCTAATCATTCTATGATTCTATGATTCTATGAAATGCCCTCTGTCTCTCCTTCTGCCCCATCAGCTCCACCGCATGTGGATTCGCGGAAGGGTGAGACCGACTTGCCGCCTCTCCCTAAGGATTCATGGGTTGCAGACGGGGGAGGAGGCAGTGAAGCGGGAGCAGTGCGCGCTTTAATTCAAAAGTTCGAGCGGTTGGTGGCGGGCATAGAAAAAACATTGAATAAAGTAGAGGGGTTGGCGCGAAAAGCGGAGGCAGAGATTGAACAGGGAACAGGTCATGGATTTACGAAAAAAAAAAAGGGTGACGGTTATAGACATTAAGGACTGTTTTTTTTCTCTATACCATTGCACCCTGATGACAGTAAGCGATTTGCCATGATGATTCCAACAATCAACAATGCGGCGCCTGCAAGGCGACTGCAGTGGACAGTATTACCGCAAGGGATGAAAAACTCCCCAACTCTATGTCAGTTGTATGTTTCTTGTGCTTTGCAAGAATTCCAGAAGGCCCATAGAGATTGGGTAGTTTATCATTATATGGATGACATCATTATATCTGGGCCTGAGGGAGTGGAACAGGTGGTTGAGCAGCTCACAGCTGCCCTGCAGAACTGGGGTTTGACAGATGCTCCGGAAAAGGTACAGTTGCAGACTCCTGTGCAGTATCTGGGAACCTTGGTAGAGCGAACAACGGTAAAGCCACAGAAACTGACCATAACGAAAGAGGTACATAACTTGCATGATTTGCAGATATTAGTGGGCAATCTGCAATGGTTGCAAGAGTTTATTCCTATCACACATAAGGAATTGGGTCCCTTAATAATTGATTTAGCAGGCCCACCAGATTTGGCTGCACCTCGTAAATTAAATGAAGCGCAATTGACACTGTTACAGGACCTAGCCTCTTGGCTAAGTCAAAATTCCCTGGCCAGATATCAGCCAGGCTTGGAATTGGAACTGCATATAGCTCTGCAAAAGGAGGGGGCAAACGGAGTAGTGTTCCAATGGAATGAGCAGCAACAATTTTGTCTGTTACTGTGGCTTTATACCTCTGTCAGGAAAAAAGCTGCACCCCAGTACACAGAGTTGCTAGGGGATGCTATACGCCGAGGGCGGCTTTGCTGTTGGCAACTGTCAGGAAAGGATCCTCACATCCTGTCCACCTTGTTATCTGTCACAACATTGGAAAATTTAATAACGATGGATACCAACATTCAGGGGGCACTAGCACATTTTTCTGATGACATCTGTCCAGTCCAGCGCTAAAGGCATTGGGGTCAGTCACAGTACTGCCGGTTAGCCCGATTGTAGTGACCGCGGTGGAGGGGCTTACTGTATTTACGGATGCCTCTGGACAGACTCAGCAAGTGGCTATTGCTTGGTATGACCAGGGAGCCTGGCACACACAAGTTTGGAAGGCAAAAGGTTCTGTTCAAGGTTTGGAGTTACTAGCAATAACTCGCACCATACACAGATGGATTGGTATCCTGATAAATATTGTGACTGACAGTGAGTATTGCTACCGATTGGCTCTTTGCTGTGCACTTAGTTTATCCAGGACTACAACCTCGGCACGACTGCTTCAAAGTGCATTAGAGCAACGCAGCGTACCTATCTTTTTTGCACATATCAATAGCCATACTACATTACCGGGGGCCATGACAGAAGGAAATCGTCGAGCAGATGAGGCTGCGAGTACTCTTTTACAGGTGGTGGCGGTGGGAGTTCCTGCTCTGAAACAAGCTCAATTATCTCATCAGTTCTTCCATCAAGGGGCTCGAGCTCTGGCCAGAATTTTTGGAGTGCCCTTGGCGGATGCACGAGCAATTATCGCTGCTTGCCCTAGCTGTAAGTCCATCTCATCTATAGCGATGGGTATTAACCCACGAGGCCTTCAGGCAAACCAGATTTGGCAGCAAGATATTACAGAATATTCCCCCTTCGGACGGTTTAAATATCTCCATGTAAGCGTGGACACCTGTAGCGGCTGCATCTATGCTACTGCGGAAATCAAAGCAGGAGCTCCAGTGTGCTTCCGTGATCCAAACACCTTGGAATGGTGTGGGCCGGTACCACTACTGCAGGTGGGCCGAGGTTATGCGTGTGTGCAAACTGCGAGTGGTCCTCGGTTCAGGCCAGGGAAGGCTGGAGCAGAGATGGCTGGCACCTATTCACCCTGGTGGGGTACATTCTGATTGTGGCTATTCTGACACCAGTGTAACAATGAACTTTTGGAAAAAATTCACGCGCTACATCAACTTTACTCAAGCTGTATCCCCACTTCATGACTCTACGCTGTCAAAGAATTTGGAGAAAAAATTAAGAAACATTCATGTTTCAAGTGAACAAGTTTGTTAAAGAATTGTTATGCAATGAAAGACTGTAACAGAGCTTGAAGTTACCTGGATGAGGACTATAAATCACAGGAACATCGTTACAGCTCTAAAAAGTTTTTTATTTTCTTCATGACATTTATTAATTTGATTTCAAAGTTAAGAAGTATAAGAAGATTCTGAAAAAAAAAAGAGAGAGAGATTTCTGCAGGATTATTTGTTATTGACTGTGCCGATTATTTGTTATTGACTGTGCCTTTGATTTGAGAAACATTTATTTTTATTTATGATGCTTTCAATTTAATTGCTTGGGAAACAAGCTCATCGGTGTACTTTTGGTTATGTATTTAATAGAACCATGGATCAGTGGTTTGAGAAAGTATTATATTCTGTTTTTGGAAGATTTCAACTTTAGACTAGAATGACTTAGCATAGAGGGGGGCAATTGCTGGGTCACATTAGCAAGCAGGTGAGTGTTGTTAGGCAGAACTCACAGCCCAGCAACAAGGCTGCTGGTGGAAATGGGCTGCAGGTGTGCACAGGGGAGGTGGTTGGTGCAGATAGGTTCGTGTGCGCAGCGGGTGTACGGGTATTTAACACCGCGTTGTGTGGCAGTAAGGTGAAGGCTTAGCTTGGTGGTATTTGTGTGATGCTCTGCCTTCCTCAGAGCGGGGTTCCGGTGCGTCCTGGGTTGGATTGTTGGCGAGAGAGCAGACAGTTGGGAAAAGCCGCCTTCTCCTATTGCCTCTGGTCCTGGTGTCCCTGTTGAGGGGCACTGGTTTGGCTCTGTGGCCTGCAGCAATCACAGGCTTCTGCTTTCTTTCTCAGCGTGCTGTCAAGGGCTTCTTCACAGAGCTCCTCCTGCTCCCTCTGCCCTCTCCTCACCATGTCCCTGCCTGCACTCCAGCCACCACTCCCCCTGCCCCCATCCAAATGAAAAGCAACTCTTACGTGGGAAGAGCACCCAAAATCCAGAATGTACTTATGGTGAGGAGGATGTAGAAAAGCAATCTGAGAACTGCTGGCTCGTTGCATCTTCTCCCACATGGCCAAGGAGGAAGTGGAGCTTTTTTGCATCCCAGAATAGCATGACAACATTCAAATGCCCAAATGGCACTTTGTGCATATATGACAGGGGTTTCTCCTTTGTCACAGGAAATATCTCTGTAGAGGCTGAGTCATGCTAGTACCTGGCTGGCTCCCAGGGGCAGACCTGGAGAACCTGTGGGGACAGAACCTCAGTTGGAAGAAATTTGCTGATAGCATCCATCCATCTTCTCTGGCCCTTCCAGGCAGTTGTCCAGCCTGTCAGCCCTGCCTAGCAGTGACTTAGGTGTAAGTATTTCAGGGCATTGCTGTTGGTAAGTTCCCAACGTCTTTAGGGTGGTGCTCAGAGGAGCTCCCTCCATCAGAGGGAGCCTTAGGTTTGTCTCCTGACATCACACGATGTATCATTCATGGATCACATGTGATGTGATACATCACAACCTGTATCATTCACACAAAACCTAAAAGCCAGGAAAACTATCATTGTGCCTGCTGGTTTTTCCTTGTTACTGGAGTGTTGATTGAGTCCCTCTCCGTCTCTGGAGTTCTGTCTCTGATGTTTTTTCAGCGGCTTTTTGTTCTTGGATTTTTTAAAAAAATTCAAACTCTTTTCCTGTTGTACTCCACTAGATGTTTTCTGGTTGCTTACCTATGTTCCAATGACTAATGCTTTTGAAGGGCTGAATCTCTGTGTTTTCTATCTCCTTTTTAGTCGGATAATTAAATATTAGTGCTATAGCTGTCCTATACTGAGATGAAGAATAGGAGAAATGGGAAATCGAGACAGTTTCTTGAACTTTAATGCAACGGTAATCATTAACTTTGACCCTTTACCTATATGCTAGAATTAAATTAACAAAGTCCCTGCTGTGAAACGGTTTTTCTTCAGTATATCCCAATGGAGAGGACTGTAATTTTCTTCAATAATCAAATATTGTGTTGCACAGCTGGACTGTATTGCTTTCAGGGCCATGAGGGCCCCTGCAGGTGTGACTTTCCCTGACCAGCCTCAGCTGGGACCCCCACCCATGCTCTCTGCCCATTGATGCAGGACCTCCACTGAAACTCGGGCCTGGGTGTAAGCTATGCCATAGCAGTGTGTGCCCCCAGCCAGGTCCCTGACATGCCTGAACTGTTGTTTGCACCTCCAAGACTCACCTCAGGCCTGACTTGTCGCCTTCCCTTTGCTTGTCACCGCCCTGCCCTGCTCATCCACCTCAGGAACGGTGCCCTGTTGGTGAAGGCACTGCCTGCGCTGTGGTCACCCTCATCTCCTGGCTTGCCTTCACTTCCAGAGCACCTCTGCTCCCTGGCAGTTAGCTCAGGGCCTCCAGAGCCTGGAGCCGAGAACCACAGAGCCTGTCCCCCAGGCTGTGCCAGGGTCTGTTCCCAACACCTTGCCCACTGGCTCCCAGGCTGAACACAACGTTTTGCCCCTGAGGTTCCCTCCTTCTGCTCCTGGCTGACCTCCAAAGCCTGTGGGAAGCTGCGGTCAGCATGCAGAGGCAGACAGCAGCCCATCAGGCTTCTTTCACACCCCCTGCGCCCAGAGCAATCTCTGTTCCCTAGCTCCTTGAACCATTCAACTGGAATTGGGCAAGGTGTAGTGGTCCTGACCGGCAGACTGAGGAGTTAGTGATCCACGTAACAGCCCAGGTCTGTGCTTTGCTGCACGTACAGGTTGGTCTTCAGGCTTGTGCCATGTTGCACATAGCCCTTGGCTGCAGGACCACCTTGGCCAGCCCACTGCAACAGCTCCCACCCGGTATTGGTGGTTACACCACCTGTATGTTCTTGCCCTTATCTAACAGTGCAGCAAGAAGTTCTCATGTGAGCATCCTTTCTGTTTGACAGCAGAAATGATGTATAGAGTTGTTTCCTTCTAAGAAAATCCCATAATAGCTTGAATGATCAAAATGACATAATCTTTTCCACAGATGAGGTCTGCACGGTGTGCTGCACATGGATCGGAGGCCCATTCAATGCCGCATGACTCAGGGTTCCCAGCATCTAAAGGGATGTAAGATTATCTGCACTATTCTATCTTTCTTTATAGTGTTAGATTTAATAAGTAGGATTTTATATGTCACTTTACGGAGTCTGAGTGACTTTCTTACTGGGATCATCATGGACTGGTGTTGCCTCGTGCAAAACATAATGATACAGGAGTTTATTAGTCAGATGAAGTTAGTCTTTGCTGCCTACTCAGGGACTTACTCAACAGATACCAGCTGCTCAGCAGTGGCAATCAGTGCACCGGAGACAAGTGTACCTGGACCCTTGGAGGAGCCCTGCCATGTCCTCCCTTACCATCCCCAGAGGAGGAGCTCATGGAGGTGGGTGTCACACAAGCTCACTCCTCATCCCAGAGGCAGGATGCAGCTAGAAAGAAGGGGTGAAAAGGGCCACTCTGCTGGTAGAAACTCTACCGCCCCATTGCCCATATGACTGCCCTGTTGACACAATGTAAGGAAAGGAGGTGCCCTGTGGGCACATCTATGCCTTGTAACTCCAAATTAGTGGAGTGGCTCAAGGACAACCTGGCACGTGGGTTCATCCACCCCCTGCTTCCCTTGTTGGGACCTCTATGCTTTTCTTGTCAAGAAGGATGAGGTCTCCGTCCCTGTGTAGATTGCTAGTTTATAGTATCAGACTAAATTAAATAGCTGTGGAAGTTAACCATTTGTGGATAGTTTCAAAGGTATCAGCCTTTAAAAGTCTGGGGAGAAAACATAACATTATATTGAATTTCTGGTTTGAGCAGCCTGACTAAGAGGCAAACCTTCCTCATAAAATCCTTTTATTTCATTAAAGGTGCATCTTATTTGTAAGGTGCTGCCTTAGTATCTGTTTTTCAGCATCTAAGCACACTATGAAGTGACAAGGGGATGGGTCTGAGCTGCAGTGTCAGTGCAGGGAGGAAGGAGAGGCTTATCACTCACTAAGTTTCAATGGAATATAAACATGGAAGATAAAAGAGCAGTGGAAAAGCTGATGGCTGGCTTGTCAATTGTAAGGAAAGGAAAGTATTGTCAGCAAGAAAAAGGTGTTTAGATTGGCAACTGCAAAAGAAGCAAGACTCAAAACCAGGAAGAAAATGTGTAGGTCAGCAATGGTGATGAGAGGACGTGACTCTCAGATTAAAATCTCAGGGATTGCAGAATTTGGCCTCAAGAGAAAGGATATCACAGGGAAAGGCTGGCCGTGGTCACTAACAGGGTGGAGGAAATTTTTATTTTTTTAATTAAAGTTTTTGCCAGGTGCAAAATTGGCACAACAAAATGTCACCCAATTACCACATACACACAAAATTTATTGATACTGAGCAATTTCATTTTTAAAGGTCATGGCACTCCGATTCTCTTATTCTGCATTTCAGTTAGCTAATAGACAGTGTCTCCTTTATTACCTTTTCTTTAAAGTAAGGGAGGTAAGCATGTGCTTTAGAATATGCTAGTTTAGATGTTAATGTCTAAAATGGACTGAGGAACTAAACAGATATGAAATGATAGCATAGAAAATCCTAGTATGTGCACTTTCTAAGTAAATCATCATTTCAGCAAGATTAAAAAACTGACTAACTTCAGATTCAGCCGTTTCTGGATGCTGTTCTGTGCCTGTGAGTTCAAGACATCTAAACTTACCTTCAGCTTAGCTAGGTATGTGTTTAATAGCTGGTTGAACTGGGATCACTCTGCCTTGCCCCATTTCTGCGCTGTATCTTTCTCCAACAGTGTTGACATGCTTGGGAAGAGTGGAGTAAAACAGTGTCGCCATTGTAAATCTGTCCCCTTTGAAAGAGAAATTTGAGTTTTTGTCTGATACTCCCCTCGTGAAAAAGTGATTAATGAAATAGCAGGGTAAATTTTGTGCAATGCTTTCTCTTATGATCCCTTATTTTTGTTGCTCACTGTGCACGTTCCTCCCACAACGTGGAGCTCTCTCACCAGGGAAATGGGAGGATGGGCTCCTAAATCCTGAACTTGCACTGAAGAGCAGCACTATGATAAATTCTTGGGCAGTGGGCCATAATTTTGAAGGGGAGGATAGTTATTAAAGAGGAGAGCGTCAGTGCTATATTTAGCACCTTGTTCTAATCCCTTAAATGATTTTTTGTTCACTTAGTGAGGGAAATCTAATGTTTAATATAAGCAATCAGCTGCAAACCATCAGGTGAACACTTCCAACTCTCAAGTTACCTGCAGCCCTTTGTTCCCAGGGTCCCCTTCCCTTCCGTGCCCAGCGCTGAACTGGATTTTTAATAAATTATGGCTCACTCAAGCAGCTCAAAGACACAGGCAGCTCTTGCAAAATACGCAAAAAATAGGATCTTAAGTGCATATCTGAAAGGACACTTTATGTTTCTTTCATAGAGATAACTTATTTAAAATTCTTCAGAGCTAAGGCAAGAGCTGACCCCAAACCCTGACAAATCTCATTTGTGAGCCATTTCAGAATAGCTTATTTAGGCCAGCAGCTGTCTCTGTATCCATGGTCTACTGTACCTGTATAGATTGATTACATTAGCGTGTAGGTTTCCTTTTCTCCTTTATCATAAAGGAGGGTAAAGGTGTCTGAAAGATTTTGGCCTTCGTGCAAGTCTTGATATATTTTAAACATGTCCTACATAGCTACAAAAATGGAGAATGCCAGTATGAGTATGAAGTAGTATGCCTCTGACAGAATTATTTTTAACTTGCCTATGCTTCAATGTGGGAATATTGTATGTTGTATACATATGGAAAAGTCATGTCAGCAGGCAGCAGGGAGAAAAGCTGCCTGTTTACCTCCTCCTCAGCTGCTGAGCTTTGGTCATGCCGGTCCTTATGGCAGGGAGGCAGGAGGGGACCACGGCTCCTGTGGAAGGACCAGCAGAAGAGGCTTCCTGGCAAAGTGGAGATGAAAGGAGTCAGCAAGAGGGGAGCAAGTATGAAGAGGGGAGACAACCTCTGGTCAAAACAGGGAGCCTGTCTCTGAAGAAGGCAGGCCCACAGCCATGCTTCAGAAGTTATGTAAAAGAGTTTTCATATACTCTTCTCTGGGTCCCCCTGCTCTTGGTTAGTGCAAAAACTGACTGTGAGGTGCTTTTAGACTTTAGAGAAATGGGAGGGGAAGGCATTGTTCAAAAGCCACATTTTCAAGTCTTTTCACTATGGCTCACACAGCAGATCTGAGCCTTCCTTACTTACAGTTGTCTTGCTCCACTACAACACACGAGATTCACACAGAAGCCCTTTGGCATCTTTACTTCAGGAGAAAGGGAGGAAGGAGGTAAATCCAGAGCTGCCATTGTTTGACTCATGGTCCTTGGAGCCATGGAGAAAGGTTGGGCCTCCAGATGGACAGTGCATGGTCCTACAGCCATGACATGCTCCTAATCCTGTGAATCTCCATATCAAAACAATTGTGCCTACCCTTTTATTTTAACGGGTGCCATTTATATTAAGATTGTGGTGCCTACAGTTTGTTATTTACATTGCATGCACGTTAAGGCCATCCTAAGTTAGTTATTTTAACTACCTTATTAGTGCTTACATCAATAAAGCTTATTCAAAAGATTTCTTATTCACTGGGAATTGTAACTGGTGAAATTACACTTTTGCAAACACTGTTGAAGTTCAGATGGGCCATAAACCCTCAGATGTATCTGTGAGAAGGGAAAGGTCTGGAGGAGAACAAAGGACCTACTTGTTCCTCTACTAAAAGAGCTTCAGGGCTTTACAGTGCCTGCTGCCTCCTGGAGCTTTTTCTGTGTTTCTAGGAGCAGCTGGGTAGGCTGTTGCCCTTAACTGGTACTTTTTGAGTAATATTCATAAAAACAGAGAGGAGTGTCCTAATTCCACCACTTACTATGTGTAAGTGCTCACTAACGTGCAAGGTGCTTATGGTCTAGTCTGTGCTAAAAAAATAATCAATCACCTACACAATCTTTCATACAATTGCTAAGCTGTATGCTAGGTAAACACTTTTCACTTTCTTGTAACTTTGGAAGGGTGCACTTCAGCTCAAACTTCTCATTTTCAGTCTCAACCAAAGGCCTGAGTTAGAGGTAAAGTTAAAGGGTCACATTTTTTGATACGGATTCCTGCACTGAGAATTTAATCATATGCAATATTACTGTGATGCCATTTCTGCCTTAAAGAAAACTTAACAGAAGATGCCTGTTGTTACAGAGTTAAGGCTTAAAATATTAATGCATCAAACACTAAGACAGAAGCAAATACATATGCTTCCTTCTAGTATTAACTTATGTGAAAATATATGTGTAGCCTGTTATTACTAAAGCCTAAGGGGAAAAAGATTTGAGGAAAGGAAGCATCAAATGGGTATTCCCACTTGTCCGGGTTCTCTTCAGGCCCTTCCCTGAAGCCCAGAACACTGGTAGCAGGAAGGAGACTGGAGGCCAGAGGCAGGTAGTGTTAGATGATACTTAAGCATCCCCTCACTGCTCAAGAATTCTGTGCTGCCAGTAAATGCTGAAGCTGAATTCTTTTCTGGAGCACCCGCTTGCCTGTTGAGGAGCAGGATTTGCAGGAGGTTTGATTTTAGTAAACGAGCGGATGCTGCTGAGGAAAGCGGACGTGCTTTTGAGCAGCTAGGTCTATCTATAGCAGAAGCTAAAAACAGCACAGCATGGGGGGTAGCACTACGCAGGGGAGCTGCGCTGCCTAGAAGGGCAGCCGCTTATGGCTCTTGCTTCTTCTCACTGGAAGGCAATGGTCAGCACATGTCTCTAACAGCCCTGGTTTCCTCAGGATCTCCAGGAGAAATAAAGTTTCAAGACAATCCCTGTTAACACAGGCAGGAGTCATTTCCCTTTTCCTCACAAATAGTCTTTTCCCCCCAATATCCAGTTCCTGTGAAATTATTGTATGAGTAGGTGACTTGGAAATGAAACCTAGCTGGCCCTGAGGCATGAAGTAAAAAAGCAGAAGTGCTTGTTCCACTTGTATAATTCCTTTTTTCTTCTTTTTTTTTTTTCCCCTCAAATTCCAAGTACAAACAGAAGTTGATTTTTTTTTTTTTCCTAGAATAATTTTCTTCTTGTTTGGACTGGAAAAGGAGTTGATTGTCTCTGAGAGCACGGAGGTAAAAATGAACTCATCCAACAATTTTAGTAAGACTTATGCTGACAAAGACACTGAATCATTTGTTTTCCTGCTCACACTGGTAGCCTACATATAAATCAATAATTATATTTCTTGGCTCAATCTCCAGTGTGATGAAGTAGGAGCAGTATCTGATGCTGCTGAAAATGCACTGCATTACGGCAACAGCTGTGAAGTCAAGGAGAATGAACTGTGAAGGAGAGGTCCCCAGAGAGGCAGCTGGGCTGGGATAATTTTGACAGTATTTAAGAATACTTCATCTACTATAAAATACCATTTTAGGCTGAGGCTAGCAAACATTAGGACAATGTTCAGTGTGAATTTTGCAATTATAAAAGGCTGTTCTTTTTTGATTACCTCTTAAAGGTTGTTGCAGGAATAGCTGCAGTAAAGAGACCAGGAAAAGATGAACATTAGCTAGATTTAAACTCAGAGAGCATGGAGTTCTCAAAACAGTCCCAAACAAATACATATTTCTGAAAAGCACGATAGAGAAATAAAAGCAGGAGGACAAGATAAAATATTATTTCAATTCATTTCCTTAGAGAGACAGCTGATACTGGCATTGGTCCAGCAATGTAGTTTAAAGAGGCTGAAAGAAATATTAAGAAATAAATAAGTCTGAAGCATAAATGCGTGGGTGTTTTGATAAAGTGGAAGGGATTCTGGAAGGATGATGGGCGGGGAAAACAGGCTGAGCTTCTGACATTACGAAGAAAAATTTAAACCAATTTTTCATTGTGATTAAGAATACAAATCTAAGTTATATTGGGCAACAGGTGTGGATAACTCTATGTTGTGGTTTTGTTTAGCCCCGTCTCTATTCAGCAGGTAAGGTACTTTCCTGCTATGCTGTGGATGAGCTAGTGCAGCAGCATCAATTCCATCTTCTCTGTCACGAAGAAGAAAAAACTCTTATGAGTGACCCCCAGATCTCTTCACCATACTACACAAGCCATTTATGCTTGTGTAATAAGTTCATAATGTTTGTAGAAAAGGGGACACATTCTTTGGCAGTCTCTTACCTATAGCTTTTGAAGACTCTGCGCCCAAGCCTTGTCTGTTGGTGGTGCAGACACAAGGTGTATAAGGATTATCTGAAGTCACTGTCTTACAGGCTTCGTATGTTCAGCACTTTGGGACTGAAGACTTACACTCCAGTTCTTCTACTATGTCCCTTCTCCTTGAATGGGAGTTGGACTAGATGACCTTTAAAGGTCCCTTCCAACCCTAACCATTCTATGATTCCACACTACATACAGCCTACCTGAGCAGTTCCAGCCAACAGCAGTGTGTGTCCCATCATGCTGCATGCCCTCTCCGGTGCTCCTCTGGCCTTATGGTATTATTAAAATCCCTGTTCTTCTCTTTCAGGAGTCAAAGGATGTGGAATTAGGCTGTTTTTGCAACCACCTTTTCGTGGACACTTTGGAATCAGCAGGTCTAAGTAACTTCCCACAGAGATATTTGAGATGATCTCTGCATTGCTTATGCTAATACATCTGGGAATACTGTGGAAACGAAAGAAAAATGGGATGTTAATGTTGGTCCAGCCTTAGAACATATCACCTATCCTTTTTGGATAATGAGGTTTGTTGGATTGATATTGATTGTAAGCGAAATAACAGGGGGGAAACTGATATAGCATTACACTACAAAGGAAGGGATCGATGTAAGGAGGTTTGGAAAGCTCCCCTGTTAAGAAAAATAACTTTGCTGAGATGACAAATTTGGTAAAAGTAATTGTATACATTTAAGAGACGTAACTTTCTTAAGACATTAGACTTAATTTTGACTGGAAATTAGTTTTGTACAGCATTAGGCAAGTACATATCAGATGAAATAACTGGGGTGTAACTGAGCGATACCAAGATCACGAATACACACTAACATAGCTGTCTTTGTGGAATCACTGAATAGACATGCTCCAGTGGGGCTCTGCACTATGCCCAATGTGCAGATAATGAAACTTGAGGATGACATAGGGACAGGAATGGTGCCCTGCTCTCATAATTCAGGGAAATCTGCACTGTCGCATAATCTGGGTTGCATCATATTCAGCCAAAGAACAAGGAAGGCAAATTACCACTTGCAGAAGATGGGTGGGAGCTTAGGAAGAAGAGGAAGGGGGTGTATACTCAAAAGCAGTTTGCTGTGAGTAGGATTAGGCACATTAGTGCACAAGCACCTGAACAAGCACTCTTGATATGCCAGAGCAAAGAGTATGGAAGTAGGCAATGTCACACAGAATAGGATGATGTGCTGTATATAGCATACTGACATAGTAGCTCTGCTCATAATGTTTCAAAAGCATGTTGAAAAGCTAGTGATGCAGAAAAAGCTTGAAAATTATTTGAGAGATAAAAGAAAAAGTCCCAAGGGACACAACAGAAGATCTGGTCAGGGAGCACCAACCATGAGCTGCCCAGTAAAGGAAGGGGAGCCAGGTGTGACAGCAGGGCAGGCAGGGGCAGTGACCTGACTGAGAAGGGGTGCAGACCTGTAGTAGGTTGACTGTAACTAGCTTCATCCAATAGTCCAGATCACTGGACAAGTCCATAGTGGTGAATCAGGTCCGAGGTCAAGCAGGGAAGTTGAGACAGCAAGTCAGGGTCTGGATTGTTGGGGTACATGCCAGGCATGGTGGAGCTACCATGTAGCTTAGGCAGAGACCAAGGGCAAGTCTCATCTTAAAAGCACCTCTTGAGAGAAGAAAAGTGACCCACCACCAAGGCTGGATGTTCTGATTCAGGGCTGGACAGCTGCACTATAGATCAACCTGGAGCCCAAGCAGCCCAGCACCCAGGAACTGGGGGAGGATGCACTCGATCCCCTGACAGACCTTTGCCTCTCAATGGCTCTCAATGGCTTCACATCTAGGCTGGGTACATATTTCATTCCCTCCAAATTTGATCCCAAAAGCATAACATTTTACAGCCTATGCTATACTGAAAAATTGCCTAGATGATGTAATAATTCTGAAATTAAGGTCTACAATTGTATACACAAGCAAGTTGTAGAAGTTATGTTAGTTTAAGATCTGGAAGGGAATAATGCAACACTGTAGGAGCTGATCAGAAAATATTTAGTGAAGAAGAACCCTTGTTCACCTGCAAGCAGGCAGTCCAGTAATTACAGCCACAGTTTCTTTTTCTTAGTCCTTCTGAAGCATTTTAATGCTTAGTCCACTGAAGCATTTTAATTCCCATTCTGTTAGAATCTGCACTGAAAGGCTTTTCGGGTTCTAACACCAGGAGTTCATTGCCATCTCTTGGTTTGTGTTATTCCTTCCTGCTCCACTGTTTTCAGTAACTCATGGCCTACAGTACCCGAGTCACTTGATCCCACCTCCCAGTATTCTGGCTGCCTCACTGCTGCTCTGCAACGCTGGCAAGTGTCTCCCTTCTGCCTCTGCTGCAGAGAATCCCACCGCCCCCAGAGCCTCTCCCGCCGTGCACTCAGCACCCCAGAGCGTGTGTCTTCCAGACTGCTCTCATGCGGTGTTTACTCAGCCCGTTGGCCCTTGGGTCTTTGCTCTTGACAGACTCAGTTGCATCAAGCAACACGGTCTCTGAGCCAGGCCCTCTGCTAGTCCAGCATCCCTTAAATGATATAAACAGGCCTTGGGCAGAGAGGCAGAAGTGGCCATAACTTGAATTCCAGGAAACTTATGGCCACGACCCTTTCTAATAAAAATACACATGGTGAGCACTTCAGCTGCTCTTTTTGCAAGGAGAGGCAGAAGAGCTCTTGTACAAGAAAGACATTGAATCAATCACTTAAATGGAGTCCTTGTCACTATGCTTCTCACCTGCTTGAAGCTAAGGAATGCCTTTGTGGTTATAGTAGAAATATCCTGTTTTCATTGTGATGCAATGTCTCTCAGGCACCTTAGAAATTAATAAGCCTTTTGCAATGTATATTTATTTAGTGCATTTTTTTAACTGCTGTAGTGTAATTCCACCTCTAAATATATGGTTAGAGTACTGAAAATAAGAATCTGATTATCTGTAAGGCACCCAGCCAGTGCTGCAGCTCCTAAAATCTTTCTTCTGTCCAATAATGGTAGGGCGGGTAAAAATCATCTTCTTCTGTCCTTGATCTCCACAATGTCCTGAGTATGGTGAAGTGGATGAGTTCCAAAAGATGCAAAGCTGTGAACCCTAATTGTTGTACAGTTTCAAATGCAACGGTTGCATAAATCTCTGGCTCTTCTCCCAGGCATTGATCCTTTACTCCAATAAGCCTATTCTAGAACAGGAGAGGACTTTTTCAAGTTCATTGAGATCATCTGAGATTTTTCTTGTCGTATTTTTACACACTGAGATAACAGGCCCTGCTTAAATCTTTTAGCAGTCCAGATGTGGTCTCAGCTTCAGCCATCTGGTTGCTGCAACTCAGAAATGTTTAATTGATTTGTGTCAAAGTACTCTGGAGGTTATTCATCTGCTTATGCAGTATACTGTAAATCCTGGTGAATATTTTTAGCGATCTAAGTAATTTATGAGACGTTCTGTTCAAAACACACAACAATAAAATTGTTCCAGACTTAGCCATGACACAGCAGTACAGTAGGACAGAAACTGTTTGAATGATGTGACTTGTGAAGGCTCAGTCTACAACATCTCATCCAAGTGGATAGTGATGGCTACCAACCTGCTTTTCCTTCAGAAGTTTTGGCCTGTGCTGCTCAGTTCCAATATTCAATTTTTCTTTAGTGCCATTCTGATGATCACTGTTCTGGGACTGCTCTTCTGTACTTTCCTTAACCTTGTTGGTTAAGGAAACCTTGTTGGTTAATACATGCTCTCATGTAATATATTGACTTTTCAATGTATTTCAAAATAAATGTTTACATTAATGTTCATAACACAAATAGGAGAAGTCAGGAATACAAATTTAGTTCAGAGTTGCACCAAATTAAAAAAAAATAAACAATAATTGGCTGACATATTATTACTGAAGTCCACAGCAAATTACTATACATTATAGCAATAAAAATAGTGAAGTTTGTGTGGTCTGTATGGCATGCTAGTAGTCTTGAGTGAAACACAGAACATCAAGACTGCTCAAGAGTTGTAATCTTTAACTTAGAGGATGAATCCTGTTAAATACTTAAGATGGCTCTGCATGATGCTTTCATTATAAATGGCACTGATCAGCGAAAAAACGGATTGTTTGTTACTTTATTTACCAGTTGGGGTGTTAATGGAGACTATCTGTACACCATTTGTCATTTCTTTTCATGTCCAGGGTGGCTGTGTCAAGGAAATATATGGGATGCTGCTGAGAGCTAAATTTGAATGCAATATTTGCATAACAGGCAAAAAAGTCTTACAGTGAGAAATCATATTTACTCTGTCTCACCAGCACAGTTCTGAAACAAGACTCTGAAAAGTTAAACAGCAGAGCTGAATTAATACATGCAAAGCAATTTGCATTGGCAGAGTTACTTGTTTTGTACTTTCCCATTATTATTATTCTTTATTTTGTTGTAGTAATAGTTTAGACATACTAAAATTAGTGATGTGTTATTTTTTTTTGCAGTTACATGATGGACATTTAATGCTTTAAAGGTCAAACTCTAACTTAATTTAGCCCAGTAGCAGCCCTTTCCAGCTAAACTAATCTAGTAAGACTGTCATGTAGATTTAATATCAGGCACTATATGCCAGTGAAGTAAGGCAAAGCATCACTTAGAGTCTATCCAAATTGTCTGTCTTTGTGACCATTGCAATCTAAAATACATCCAATTTACCCAAATGTAGGCTAGTAATACAGAAGCAGCTGTAAAAGAACTGGGACTGAAATTATTTCCTTTCTGTATCGGGCAGTGAAATATTAAAGCTATATCGATGCCCTCATTGCTACTAAAATGCCACTTGACCAGAGTCAGCAGTCAGCAAGCCTTTGTTGCATGCAGAGGAACCAGTGATGTGTTAGCTACTGAAATGACAGCTGTTTGTATAAACGCAAGCGTGCAGAACTCCTGTCCATACGTAGTTTGGACCACTCACAGTATCATCTGTGAAGCCTCTTATGACACTTAGGTTAGGTAGCTGGAGGTCTGTTTGTTGCTGATCTTATAAAGAACTAAGGGGTTGGCTCCATGGCCTGTCAGGGAAGCCAAATTGCAGCTAAGACAGTGCGCAACTCTTCCACAGAACAGCAAAAGATGCTAAAATCAGACATAAAATGTGTCTATGCAAAATGTTGAAGATAAAGCTTACATTAATTTCTGAGCATGTGAAAAATCTGCCAGAATACATCCAGGCAGCTATGTGCAGGATCTCCTACCTTGCTATACTCATAGGCAGGGGATTGACATAGCAGTGAGGATGTTACCTCAGCATTGTCTCTAATACTCCGGACAATCTGTAAAAGGTGAAAAATTATGTCATGAGCTTGTTAATGTGCAGCAACATTTGCAGGGGCAGGCCTTTTAGCTCAGCTCTTTTGTTTCTGATTAATGTATCTTCACTCTCTGATAGCCTAGCTTTATCTCGCCTACTCCGCTCTGCAGCGCATTTCTTCTACTGACACCACTGCATTAAACGGTGGAGGAACTCCCTGAACTTTGTAACAGGACCTAAAAGGACCTAAAGGGCTATTTGGACTGTGGTCTTAATAACTCCTGTACCTGGTACTCAGAAGGAAAGATAAAAGCAAATTACTACTAATTAATCAGTTAATTAATAATGAAAATAGACATCAGACACTTCCATTCACAGCCTCCTTTTGTGTCCAAAGACTGGCTGAAGTAAGCGAGCAGGAAGACTCTGGAGAACAATCTGCTGTAACGCCCCAATCCAGCATGGTTTCACAACAGGGGTTAAAGGTCAGAATGTGCTGAAGTAACTTGTAAAACAGAGGTTTCTGGAGCTTCTTCCTCAGTGCTGGAGAATCAGTGTTAGAGAAGAGTCTCACTGTAGAACAGCCTTCAGAAAAAGGTACCTCTTGGTGAAACTCATGTTGGCTGAAGGGATGAGCAAATAGATGACCCGTGGCTAGAGGCTTAAAGGGTGTGCTTTTTCCCCAGCAGGCTCGCAAGTGGATTGGGTAACTCTTTTGTTTTATATATTGTCATCTTTTATTTTGGAATTACTTTTTTTCCTAACTTATTTTTTATGTACTTGTGAAATACTTTATCCTAACTTGTTATTTTACTATTAAACAATGAAAACTTACTATGACAAGAAGCATTGCTTTTGTATTGCTACTTTTGCTGGGGTGGCTTAGGTTGATAAAATTTGTTTAAACTTGAGTAGCATAATTCTCTGCTGGAAAACTATTCTGATACTTCAGGGAAGTTGTAGTGACAATTTTCAACTAGCATTTTCTGAACATAGAATTCATTCTGTCTTGTCAAAACAAGACATAAAACGCAAACTGAATCCAGTTTGTAATTTCCTGGGAGTAAGACAGCTCTAACATAATGTAACAGGACTAACATAACTGGAGTGACTGAAGTTAATATTATCAGAATTGATTTTAAAAATGAGATCAGAGTCCTGTGACTGTCCTTCTTATTAAAAAAATGGCATTGCGTATTTTTCTTAAAGATCACTGAAAGTGCCAAGACAAGATTTTACTCTCAGCATCATCAGTGTAAGCCCATTCTTTCAGCCTCATTATCTTGGCGTTGAACTCACTTCACTGCCCTTCTTAACTGTGTAGGGAGTGGCGAGATGCCTGTCCTTATGAGTCCAGTTCCTCCATCTTGCTTCAGTGTGCAATGAGTTGCATTTGAAGTGTCTACCCCTTGGCACTGGCACTAGAAATAGTCCAAAGGACTAGTTTAGAATGGATGATACTAGCCAAAGTGAATCCTACCTGTATTTCACAACAGCATAAGTGGGAGGAGAATTAAGGGTCACTGATTATAATTAAAATAGTATGTTTCTAGAGGATTATTTATGATATTTTTATATTTTAGAGGTATAATCCTCTCTGATTACATCTAATTTATACCACTGTAAATCAGTTATATCTGATTTACTCTACATCAAACTTTGTGTCTGCAGTTGGATTACCCACGCAAGAAGTAAATACAACTGCAGATTTCAGATGGGATTGCAGCTCTCTGTCCTCAAAACAGGAGGGAAGCTTTTATGATTTGAGTAACTCATAAAAGAAAAGGGACCTTTTAACCTATGAAATGTTGTTCATTAATAACAGACTAATAAACAACTTCATTAATGTCAGCCTCAGAACTAGTTGATTATAAATGTGACAGGCCTTAAAACTAGATTTACCTTTTGGCTCTGGTTTCAAATGTAGTATATTAGCTTCAAAGCCAGCTCAGATTTTCTCAGGTCCTCCTGAGGCTATGTTAATAAATAACAATATCAGAGAGAAAACAGAATCAACAAGCAACTGAAAAGAATTTAAAATGCCATCAGTAGTCGAGGGGATGATGTTATGAGTGACAAAAGCTAAAAACTTTAAAAAACATTGCTGTCTCAAGTGCATCACGTTGAAAGTTAGAGTCCATCTGGGACAGAAGTAGGAGCAGGAATCAAACTTGCCAGGTGGTGGAGGCAGATATGCATTTAGTGTTTTGAAATGCATGTGTATACAGAGCCAAAAGTGCACACAACTACTAGAGGCCACTGTGTGAGTGGCAGGGATCCTGTAGAAGAAGGACCCTGACCTTCCTTGGGATAAAGCTGGAGTCTCACCACCACAGCATATACATCACAACTTTATATCATAGTGGAACAGTCAGTCAATCTTATATCAAAGGTTTCATAAATGCTTGTTAAAATCTTACATACTGTCTGTAAATGAAGTAGTAATTTGAAACTGGTATGGAAGAGAAGATTCACAGCACCTTATTTCCCAGTGTTGCAATTTCCCAGGCTGCAATTTTCTTCAAAGGATTATGAACGAGGTTAAGACAAAAAAGACATTCAAGGCCTGATTTTTCAAAAATATCAATAGCTGGTATGCTGAAATAACATGGCATAGAGACAAATCTGTGATCTGGTTGCAAGGTGACACAAAACTACAGGTCTGAAGAAAGCATTAAAAGATGGGTCCAACTGCTATACAGTATTGAGTGGTGTTAATACTCTGGTACTGAAAGCAGAAAAGATAACAGGTGTGAATTCTGTTTGTTGCAAGTTTATTGTGCTTGCAGTGAACGTACCGCAAAGTCAACAGAAGACTAGTGCTGAAACAAGCTGAAGCACACATTGTCCTGGTAGATTGTTTTCCTTCCTGTTTGAACTAATGACTTAATTTTAGATCATTAATAATGCTGGCATCCCCTCCCCAAACTTTAAGGGTGCAATATACATTAGCATGTCTGAAATATCACACAGTTGTCCCTTGAGGATGAAATAGTTTCTGAAATTGTAGTAGGTGGGGTGGGGATTGGCAAAACAGAAAAGACACAAAAAACTCCCTTTATAAGTGGCCATGTTGGAGAAACACAGCAGAGATTCTCCACAACTGTTTTTACATATCTGTGGAAAGGGAGCTGTGGACAGTTGCCCAATTCATAAGCCAAGTAGACTCATGGTGTTTTGGGCTGGTATTCATTTTACATACTAAGGACAGACATAATTGTCTTGATCCCCTTCCCTCCTCCCCCTGCTCTGGCCAATATCCTTGGGCTTGTGCTTTGACCAACCTGTCCTTGACCTTTCTATTCTGCTGCTAATGCCTTTCCCAACACCCTGCAGCAAGGACAAAAGATGGCATAAGTCCAACATGTTCTAACTTTTTTTTAAAAGTAGTTAATTTTCCTTATGAAGCATTTTTGTATGAAAGGATACCATATGGCTCTAGGTTAACAAATCCTTTATAGAAATACTGCTTCCTTTCCTGCTTAAATGAGTAAAGATTCCGCTCAGCATTCATAAAGTGTTTCCCTATATATTAAGCAATGTATAAAAGCTAACATGGTTTTGGCCACCTTCCAGGCATTAGGAGAAACTCAATACTTGGTAGCTTCTAAGTGGAAAGAATTAAAATTAGCATCATGCTTCCTTCTTATATATTAGGAGATTTTTCTCATGCTTTGATTATTGGCTAAAGGATACTGTTCCCATCTCTGTCTAGTAAGGTTTCATCCTACTGCATGCACCTACTCAAACTAAAGGGCATAGACTCTTTTATTTCAGAGATCTAATAGATTGAATGTTTTTCTCATTTTGCCAAATCATTTCCATTTTGTTTTTAAGTCTTCTGCAATGAGCTATGCTTTGCATAATAATTTAGGAAAAAAAATGCAACATTCTTGTTTATTTGCTTAAACTCAGAATTTGAAATGTTCTTGCTGCTCAAAGTGCCTACTGAACATCCCTCCATCATGTTAAGTGACTGTGAAGCATGTTGCATTACCCATGATGGGTTAATTTGTAAATGTTAACTAGGCAACTAGCCTCCTGTCAGATAGAATATATTCAAATACTGATAATATATTTGCATGGTATTATGATAATACAGAATCATTCTGCCCTCAATGTATAGGTTAGTATAATAGTGAGAATACATTTCAATTTCCAGTGTAATACTATGTTGATTTTTACCACCCTTAGCATTGCCTTGATGTTTTGGGGGATTTTTAAATTATATCTTGATCATTTAGCAAATCTAGTATTTGTAGGTAAACAGTTTTATGATGATATATTACAGTAGCTTAGTACTGTAATATATCTTTAGATGGTATTATTAGCAAATCTTACACAGAACATTCCTGTAACTGAAAAGGTCTTTTAAATGCAAACATTTTCTGCTTGGCTTTAAGTTAATAATTGTATTTAATTTGAAAATGATAGCTTACAGAGGTTGCTATTTTGTAGTATTTGGAATATATATATTTTCCATCTGAATTTCTGATATATCCCTTACTGTATGCCAAATGCTTTTAATTTCAACTGGTCTGTAATGGATAACGGAATATTTATGCAGTGTTTATTTCCAAAGTCTCCTGAAGATCAGTCTAGTGAAAATACTCAAGCTGGCATTTCCAAAGCTACTTTACAAGTCAGAGAACAACATCCACCTCAAATATTTTATGAAGTGATTATTTTGAATTGATAATTTAAAGAAATAACAGGAACAGCCACAGAGAATTCATTGTTGTTGCTGAGCTCAGAGATGTAGGATGAAATCAGATCCGACTGGTTTGGGCTGCAAAGTGAGAGACACCCTGGATAGAAACACTGGGGCTGGTCTGGAGGAAGCAAAACAACCTTTCTTCTCTGTAATGGAAGACATAACCTGGAAAGCAAGCTTTTGGGGTTGTTTTTGTCTGGGAGACCAAAAACTAGCGTGGTTGGCATTGGACGAGTGAAATAAAGGATATATGAAGTTGAATTTCTCAGCTTAATGAAGTCGATGAAAACGCTACTGCTTGCTTTAATGAGGACAGGATTCACTCTAATTTTAAAAATAATTAACTGTGCAAATTGTAATTAACAATGGATTCTAATTGGCTACCTGTGGAAATGATGGCTTTATTATGACAATTTTTAGGTGCTCCATCCTTCTTTGTTTTTTTTTTCAGTTCTCCGTACTCTGAATTGCTTTTCCAACACCACCTCTGCGATTGAGCTGTGTCAGCTGTACAATACACTGTGATTCACACAAGGCTGTTCTCGCAAAGAAAAATTGTCACAGGACAAGAACTTGTTGAAATTTTGAGTGTAAGCAATATTTGTCATTTAAAATCAGGGTAAAAAAAGGCAGGGAGGAGTTAATCTAATTCTGTTTAATGGAGGAACAGTACAGTTACCAAACTAGAACAGGTGTGTATCACTGCCCAGTAAAGGTAGGAGTGAAATAATCTCGGAAGTGTGGATGAATGTGAAGGATATAGGTTGAAGCAGAGACATACTAGAGAAAAAGATGAGAGGTAGCAGGGCTGTCACCACTGAAGGTGAGAAAGGAGCAGAAAGCCATGCATGGAGACAGAAGATCTTGTTTCATCGTCCTGAGAAGGCATAAGGGAAAAAGGGTTAGGATATTGATTGCAAGAGGCTTGGGTTTCTGAACATGGAAGCTGCTTCCTTTGTTCAGTTGTTCTTCTGCTTATGTAAATAACATTTATTCAGCAATAAAAATGGCTAGTAGAAAGTGACTATTTAGAAATACTAGTGTGTGTGGGAAGGAGGAGAATCCTCTTATCTCCTCACTCAGTTCTCTTTTCCCCCTATAGAAAGCACTGGTGTGGCATAGTAATATGTATTGACCACTTTGAACTGATGGCATTCTTTGCAAACAATATAATAAAGAAATAATTAGCTTTTAATTGTATAAAAGTGAAATTTTGGCCAGCAGTTCAGTTCAGAGAGTATTAAAATAATAAAGGCTAATTGTAGAAGCTTCTCACTTTCTTTGGGAAAGTCTTGATCACTGAGAAGCAACCCAGGAAATTCTGTAAGACTTGTTTTAAGCCCAGAGTGGACTGGATTTTGCATTTTGTGGATAAAAATAAACAAAGGCTTCCAAGCTCAGTGGGAGAGCTCAACACAAATGGCTCTTGAAAAAAATCACAAACAAAAAAGGCATTGTCTTGCAGCGAACAGTTAGGCACTGCTCTTACAGAGATGGTTTTGTGTTCCACTCACATAACAATTATCAATATTCACTAATGAGCGAAAAAAATGCCCCACATTCCACTTCTGTTATAACTAGAAAGGATTCCCTAGAGGTCATACATTTAAAATAATTATTAGTTAGTAATGATTTCATGCTTATAACTAGAAGGCCTGCAGGTAGCTAGATACTACTTTTACACAAGCATGTATTTGCTTATTTTTGGTCCTTTTTGATTTAAAAAAAGTTCATTCTCACCATTTGTTCGTTGGCTCTTAAGGTTTTGGCTTTACTTACTTGAGAACGCAATTGCCTCAATTTTTGAGACTGATCGTGTTGACACTCGTGATCCCATTGTCATAAGTGAAATAAAAAGAAATATGGTGCTGCCCAGACTGCCCAAAGATACTTCTCTTCCTTCTGCCTGTTCTGCCTTAGATTACTGTGGCATTTTTATTTTATCTAATCAGTGTCTGCTTCTCTCCATCTCCTTGGGCCTGCCTGACAGTGCTCCAAACTGGCACTGCATGGAGGTGAGGGGAAGGCACCATTCATGCTACCAACCCTATGTTCTTCAGCCTTTCGTGGTTTACACAGATCCCACACACACCACCATCCTTCTTTTCCTCTACATCCTGCACCTCTACAGTGCCTTTTCTCTTGCAGAAGCTGGGATGGCCTCTCTGCCACATTCACAACGAAAGAGAAGTCTCCTGCCCAGAGCCAGACATTTTTAGAGCACTCTGTATTGCTTTTAGGTGTTCTAAGAGGTGGACCAGAAAATGCGACCCCTTGGTTTCAGTGTGCCTTTCATTCTGATGTATTAACAGGTTGCCCAGAGAGGTGGTGGATGCCCCATCCCTGGAAACATTCAAGGTCAGGCTGGATGGGGCTCTGAGCGACCTGATCTAGTGGGGGATGTCCCTGCTCCTTGCAGGGGGGTTGGACTAGATGACCTTTGAAGGTCCCTTCCAACCCTAACCATTCTATGATTCTATGATTCTATGATTTACCTTTTGCTTTAATCTGTAATAACAGTGATTTGCCCATATGCCTAGAGGCGGATCCGTGTAAACGACTGGCTGTGTCTGTCCACTGAAACTAGATTTTTCCACGTCCAGCCATTTGTCTGGAGGAAGCAAGAAAGAGGTGCGAGGGTTTTGGCAGACTTGCAGTGAAAGAAGAAAGAGCTGAAGATACTTCCACCTCAGCAGCAGTCTGCCCTGCAACTCCTGAGGATGTCGGTGTCTCTAAGGCAAGAACATCAGATGCACTTAATGATTTTCTTGAGTGTAAAGTAGGCTACTTCAGCAAGCTGGGGCACAAAGGATGACGGCTGGAAAACTGATTGCAAGATCACATAACCCTGCTTTAAGACGGAAATACATATCAGAAGAGCAGGGGACATGGCTTGGTAACACTTCAATTGTTTGGCTTGAACTTGCCTTCCAAAGTCTGTCAAACCTGTACGTCATCTTTATTACCTTGGTCAGTCCAAAGTAAAACAACATGTCATTGTTATTTAAATAGCATCAGAATAACAGTTATTGTTGGACTTAATACTGCAAAAACCATGTATAGAGAAAAACTTCATGTTCCAGAGTCTTTGAATTTTCTAATTATTTGTAAAAATAAAAGTATTTTTAATAATGTTATCAAAGTACTTATTCATGTTGGTCTACCAGACAAATGTTCTCTCCGGAAAATTTAGTGGGTACATATTTTTATAAATGAGAATGCTATTTGAGATTGCCCCATGCTATTACAGTGCATTTCAAATGCAAACAAAAATTATTCATCAGAAGTGAAATCTAAATCTGAAATACAAAATAATCCATAAATTCTTCATAAGTATGCCTAGCTTTGAATTTCCACGGTTACTGCACCCGAATATGTTTTGATTTTTGTTAAAGTGTGTACCTGCTAATTGGGCCAGTGATTCAAGTATAACAAGTTAGCTAGTTAGGCACTCTTCAAATTATTCACATCAAGAGTGCTAGCAAAAGGCTATTACCATTTGTTATTTAATAAAAGTAAAAAAACCTCTCTGAAATAAATGCAGATTGTCTATTCTTCTTGGAGAGCCAAACAAAAAAACAGCAGTGAATGTTGCACATGCAAAGTATCTCATTTAGATCTGACTTACAAATCACTTAAGCAAGCAGTAAGCACAATCAGTGGGCACTGTGGTTTCAACCAAGTTTTACAAATTCCTTCTGGTTTGGGCTCCATACATTGCAAAGTGGCTTTTATTCCTACTCAGAAAATGACAATATGACTATTTTTATGGAATCATGGAATGTTTTGGGTTGGAAGGGACCTTCAAAGGTCATCTAGTCCAATCCCCCTGCAAGGAGCAGGGACATCTTTCATTAGATCAGGTGGCTCAAAGCCCTGTCCAACCTGGCCCTGAACACTTCCCATGATGGGGCATCCACAACTTCTCTAGGCAACCTTTCCCAGTGTTATTGTCTTATATTTCCAGTCTACCAGGTAAGAAGAGACTAAAATATTTCCCATCCTGGTGCGCTAGCTCTTGCTCAGCCATGGACTGGACAGAACAGACACAACATGATATGCATGACAAAACTTCCAGTCCCCTCATGTTAAACTTAAAGCTTTTGACATGTAGGCATTTGGGTAGACTTTTCAAGATAAACTACTTTTGATTTTGAAAATTCGTATTTTAAAGTTTCAGGAAGTAAGTTGATGAAATTGGCTATTTCTATCTTTTTATATAAATTTTCAGGCACTTCAGAAATTCTTTACACTATTTTACTTCAAGTGACTTCTGTATCTTGATCCCAGAGAGGTCTGTGATAAGCGATAGGCTAAGCTGTTAGGTCACGGTTGCACTTGCTACTTTGAAAATGAACCCAGGAGAATCAAATTCACTGTATTCTACTACAATGCTTCTTAAATAATAATAACTAAATGTTATGTACCTTTGCCTAAATGCCAGCAAATGGTCTCATTTCTGTTAGAACGTCATTGACATTCTGTCTGTGGATTCATGTTGGCCAAAACCAATCATGGTCCCATCTGCCAAGCCTTGCTCCTAATTCCTTAGCAGCCAGGGAACTGTAGTCTTAAGTAGTGTGAGGAGCTTTACTTTTGGTTAACTTTTAATTTAATAGAATCATAGAATGGTTAGGGTTGGAAGGGACCTTTAAAGGTCATCTAGTCCAACCCCCTGCAAGCAGCAGGGCCATCTCCAACCAGATCAGGTTGCTCAGAGCCCCGTCCAACCTGGCCTTGAACGTTTCCAGGGATGGGGCATCCACCACCTCTCTGGACAACCTGTTCTAGTGTTCCACCACCCTCAGTGTAAAAAATTTCTTCCTTGTGTCCAGTCTGAATCTACCTTCTTCTATTTTAAAACCATTACCCCTCATCCTATCAACAGGCCCTGCTAAAGAGTTTCTCCCTGTTTTTAGGCCCCCTTTAGGTACTGGAAGGCCACTGTTAGGTCTCCCTGGAGCCTCCTCTTCTCCAGGCTGAACAGCCCCAACTCTCTCAGCCTGTCCTCACAGGAGACGTGCTCCAGCCCTCTGATCATCATACTACTGATATATTTCATCATCCTCAACAAACTGACACTGAAGCATGATTATTTCCTTCAGTGCTGTGTCTCACTTGGAGAATCGGCAGCTCCATCCGCCTCCAGACACCCCTGGCTGCCCGCCGTGAGCAAACTCCCGATTTCTTCTTCCCCAGCATCCTTCTCCCCTGGCGTGCAGTGCCATCATGTTCCCCTTTCCAGCCTGGACTCTTTCAGGCTGTTTCTGCCATTTTGTTTGCCTCTGAACCACTCATT
>JAAGAY010026860.1:0-37432 GCA_011801015.1 Ardeotis arabs | reverse complement strand
TGCAGGTGGCCATCAAACACGTGGCTCGGGAGCGCATCTCCGAGTGGGGCGAGCTGGTGAGTGCGCGGGGCCCGCGGGAGCGGCGGGGCGAGCCGGGGCGCGGCGGGGCGGGGAGCGGGGCTGGGCCGGGCGGGGGACGCGGAGCATCCCCGGGATTCGGGGGGTGTCCGGTACGCGTGCGGCTGGGCAGAGGGGTTCGCAGGCAGCGGTGGGGCCGGGCATGTGGGGCACGGGAGCATCCCCGGGGCAGGGGGGATGTCCGGTACCGGTGGGGCTGGGTACGGGCATTCCCAAGCACCGCTGGGTCGGGCAGGGGGCACGGGAGCATCTCCGGGGTTCGGGGGATGTCCGGTACCGGTGGGGCCGGGCAGAGGGATTCCCAGGCAGTGATGGGGCCGGGCAGGGGGCACGGGAGCATCCCCTGGGCAGGGGGGATGTCCAGTACCGGTGGGGCTGGGCAGGGGGCACCGGAGCATCCCCTGGGCAGGGGGGATGTCCGGTACCGCTGGGTCGGGCAGGGGGCACGGGAGCATCCCCGGGGCAGGGGGGATGTCCAGGCACCGCTGAGCTCACGCGAGGGGGTACCGGATCCCCGACGCAGCATCAGCCCCGCTAACGGCGTCGTGGTCCCTCCGCAGCCCGGTGGCACCCGTGTGCCCATGGAGATCGTACTCCTGAGCAAGGTGGGCTCCAGCTTCCGAGGCATCCTGCACCTCCTCGACTGGTTCGAGCTGCCCGACAGCTTCGTGCTGGTGCTGGAGCGTCCGGAGCTGTCGCAGGACCTCTTTGATTTCATCACGGAGAGGGGGTCCTTGTCCGAGGAGCTGGCGCAGGACTTTTTCCGCCAAGTGCTGGAGGCCGTGCAGCACTGCTACAGCTGCGGCGTCCTGCACCGCGACATCAAGGACGAGAACATCATCGTCGACCTCGCCACCGGGGAGCTCAAGCTCATCGACTTCGGTGCCGGTGCCTTCCTGCAGGACACGGTCTACACCAAATTTGATGGTGAGCCCACAGCCGGGAGGATGCTCCTGGGCGCTGCAGGGCCCCGCCTGGCCGGGCACCGCAGGGTCCTCGCTGTTGCCCGTCGGGTCGCAGGGGGCCCTGTGCCAGCCCTGCTCTGCTCCCCCTGTTTGCCTGGGCTGATTTGGGTTCTTTGGGCCAACGCAGGAGAGGGGTAAAGGCGTGGCTTTTCACCACCCGTGGGGTTTTTTTTTTGGCACGTAACGGTCGGGCCTCCCCCGGGCCCGTGCTGCCCTCTTCCGGCACCGGCGGGTTTATTTTACAACCCAAAGTTTGTAAACAAGAGTCACGTGCGGGCGAGGGGCTGGCAGGTCACAGCGAGTGTCCCAGCGCCACCGGCGCAGCCCCCGCAGCCCGAGGATGCTCGGGCGAGGATCCGGGAGCAAGCAGCACCCGCCTGACCAGTTCCTCCCGGATCCCGCAGGAACACGAGTGTACAGCCCGCCGGAGTGGGTCCTCTACCACCGCTACCACGGCCGTGCTGCAACCATCTGGTCCCTGGGCGTGCTGCTCTACGACATGGTCTGCGGGGACGTCCCCTTCGAGCAGGACCAGGACATCATCCGGGGGCAGCTCTTCTTCCGACGGCGGGTTTCTCCCGGTGGGTACCCGGCTTCGTGGCAAGGAGGGATAACGGGGTTTGGGAGATGGCACCGGGCACGCCAGCGTCTCGCTCTTGCGGCTGTGGAGGAGGTTGGTCTCCCGTGCGTAGCTGGAGGGGGTGGCACACGTCCTGCCGTCCTGCTCTCCTCCAAAACGGGCCATCGACCCGGGGGGCGTGGGAGCGGCTCTGAGCACGGCCCGCGCGCTGCGGCCGGTCGGACGAGGCGGACGAGGGGATTCTGCGACCAACCGGCGGTTTCTCTCCTCAGAGTGCCAGCACCTCATCAGGTGGTGTTTGTCCGTGCGCCCCTCGGACAGGCCGTCTCTGGACGACATCTTCAGCCACCCGTGGCTGCAAGGCACTCGCGTGTCCCAGGAGACGGCAGAGATCCACCTGCACAGTCTGCTCCAGGAGCCTGGCCAGTGACTGCCCCACGCGTCTCCTGGCCAGAAGAAGCAAAGACGACCACGCTTCTTCCTCTGACCAGAGTGCTGGGCAGGGACCTACAGATGGGAACACGCACGTCTCCTCCTGGAGCCTGGCTGCAGACCTGCTCTTCCAAGCGCTGGTGGCCACCATCCCACGCAGCTCTCCAGGATTCCACCTGGGTGACCCCCTCCCGTTTGATGTTTTGAGAGTAAACTGGTTTGGTTTGGTTTGGTTCTGGTTTTGGAGACTCCCAAGTGTCTTCCTGAGCCGCTGAACTGGGGACCGCGAGAGGATCAGAGATCTTACCGCGAGAAAAGCTCCAACGGGGGAAAACGGATTGGGGGTGGAGGGCAGGTACCGCGACCAAACGGCTGGCTCTTCTCCGCTCTCCCCGTGCTCGAGTGCCTTCAGTGGCGACCTGGCCCGTGCTGGAGGAAATCCTTGAATGTTCCTGCGCTGCTGCTTTCCCAAGGCCTGGCCTGGCTGCAGAGTTCCTCTTCCCTCGGCCGCAAGAAAACCGGCCAGCAGGCGCTCGGAAGCCAAGCGGGCCGCGCCGCGCCTCCCGTGCCTCCACCTCGCCTGGATTTTCTGGGGTTCTTTGCTTCCTCGTGCCCTTGCAAATGCACAGACAATGCAAACCAGCAGAGCTGGAAATGTGGACAAAGCTGTACCGGGCAAAGCTGGATGGACAGTTGTTCATCGCGATCACATTTTCTCTGTTGTCTTCTCTCCGGCTTCTGGTTTTAATTTATTGCCATGAATGTGGTTTTGTTTTTTAAAGGAAGAGTTCTAGCAGGTAGGGTACCTTATTTATTTATTTATAATCCACGTGGGTTTCCCACCCACGCCTTGCTCCTACCGCTGCTGATCCCCCGTTTTGCCATTGGGGCCTTCCCGCCGTCTCTGTCCCGCGTCCGTCCCCGCGGCCGTGGCGTTCCTGGCAGATGTGTGGCCGAGGTGCAGAGCGGCTGCCTCTCCCCAGCTCTCTCCGGACCAGATCCGGGCCGCTGTTGTCTCCGTGCCACCTGCAGATCTCCATTTGCAGATGAGGTTTGGTTTTTCCCCACGAGCGTCTTGGCTGGGGCTGGGAGGGGGGACTGGCCCGCGCTGTCCGCACTGCCGAGTCTTTCCAGGTAACCCGGCGTGCCGCCGGCGGGGTTTTTTTGTTAATCGTTGATATTGTACAGGGGAATTTGAAGAAATCTTATTTTTTTAATGCGGTTTTAAATAAAAACAAACCACTTGATGTGATGCAGACATCCCTTTATCGCGGGGCGGGATGAAGGATGCTGGCAGCGCGCTGGCCACCGCTGACCGCACCGTGGCCACCGCGGGACCGCCGGTCTTTGCCTCCACCCGCAGGCTGGTGCAGAGCCTGTGCTGGGGACGGCGAGTAAACAAAGATCAAAGCGACCGTAGGAAACGCCGGATGTTGTCAGCCAAATTACACCTGGTAAGGCTGCTCCTCCTGCTCTGGCTCTGCTGGCGCGGAGCGGCTGTTGCACGCTGAGTGCCGGTGGCTGAAGAAAGCCGCCGTCGGGCTGTCCCCACCTCCAGCTCGGCCGCAGCCAGCGCGCAGCGAGAGGAAGTCGATCTTCGGATTACCAGAAGTCGGTCGCTGTCAGTGAGCAGCGGTAATGCTTTGCTCCAGCTTTCACCCTCCAAACTGCCAAACCCCACCTCCCAGCGCAGCAGTCCTTCAGCTTCAGGGTGGGTTTTTTTCCCTTTTTTTTTTTTTTTAATTAATTTAATGTGCTCAGTTCTGAAGCTCTGTTCCTGCTTGACCTCGTGGAGCGCCGGCTGCTGTGTGCACACAGGGCTCTGTCTCCCACTCCAAGCCAGGGGCACGCTTCCCTTTCTGCAGGTCACTTTCCCAGTCCCCTGGCCAGATTTAAGGCACAGCAGGGTTTTTCTTGGCTTGCCCCACACTTTCTTGCTGACACCCTCCCTGCCCAGGGATTCCTCCCTTTCCTGGGGTCACCCCGGGCTGGCCAACAGCGCTGTCTGAGCCGTGGGGCTGCTGCCGGAGAGAACCCAGGGTCCCGCAGCCACATCCCAGCCTCGAGGGGTGACCTGCTGAGCTGTGGCACTGCTGTGCCTCTGCCTTCAGCAGAAGCTGTGAGGTTCGTTTGTTTGGTTGGATTTTTTCATTTCTTTGGGTTTGTATTTTTTTTTTCCTCCTGTGCATCTTTCATCTCCTGCTTGGGGCTGCTAGAAGCAGGAAGCTCTGCTCCAAACACCTTCAAAGTTTAGGCCTATTTTGAGCTGTGGTTTCTGTTTCACCTCCTCTCTCGCTTTTCCCCCGGACCATCCGGGAAGCTGCACAAAACCAAACCTCTCTGCCACGCCGCCTGCTACCGCCAGCAGCCCAAGCCCCGCGAGCAGCCGCCGTCTCCCCCGGCACCACCAAAGCGCTATCGTGGCCGCAGGCTGCGCTCGGCGCTCCCTTCCCATAAACGCTCGCTAACTGCTGCGGCGTTTCTTAGAAAACTCACCGCAGAACGGCCCAGCAGCTCTGGCGCGGGGCTGGGGTGCTGATAGTCACTTTGGTTCCGCCTGCTGCTGGTGATTTTGCCCACGCTGGGCTGGCGCTGCAGGAGGGGAACGGTGCCATCGTGTCCCCCAGGAGGGTCCCGCTGCCCCGGTACCGTCTTGCCCTGTCGGGGCCACTGGCTGCATCCCCGGTTTGGGTGTTGGGAAAGGATGGGTGCAGGTTTCATCCCCTGAGCACCAGCCTTCCCGTGCAGCAATGGCTTCCCCCGGCCAAGAGCCACCAGATTCGGGTCCCAGACCTGTGCCACGGGGAAAGGACCACGGTAGCTGCGATGGGAGACTGGAAAATGGGCAGCCACAGCATCGCGTCGTGGCACGGGGACTGTGCAGAGGGGCTAGAGGAGAGGAAAAGGCCTTTTCACCCCTCATTTCTCCTTGGCAGAGGGGACAGTCACTGCCCTGCGGGGCCGTCAGCTACGACAGGAGAGGACAAAGCCATGACAGTTACCAGCGGGACGCTTTTTGGAGCCAGCATCGCACTCTCACCAATCGCCTGAGTGGAGTCCCACGGGTGACTGAGGACGTGCAAAGGGCCAGCACTCATCACAGCTGTGGCTTCCTGTCCACATCCGTCCCCAGCTGAGGTGCTTGGCCGTGCAGAAAGGACCAGCCAGGGGAGCCTGGAGCCGCAGCAAAAGGGACGGTTGTATTTTCTGTGTCCCTTTCTGGGAACGGGAGATGAGCAAGAGCCGGTCTGACACGGCTGGAAAAACACAGATGAGCACCGAGGAGGAAAGCCGCCCACGCAGCCGGGAATGGGCTCTCTGCAGGGACACAAGGAGCTGGAGACGCGGAGGTGGCATCTGGCCCCACGTCCCTTCACAAGGAAAACAGCCAGGTGTCCCTGCTGCGGTGTCCCAAACCCTTTGGCCCTTCTGGGCAGAGCGAGTCACCGCAGCTGTTTCAAACACCTGCCCTGGGACGAGGTGAATTATCAGGAAACCAGGTGTCCCGCAGCTCCAGCTCCCCAGTAATGAATCTCTGTGGAAGTCAGTCTCTGAAGCGTTTTTGTGGATGGCTCGTGTCGCAGTTGCACTGTCTCCATGGGTCATGTGGGGAAACTGAGGCACGGTGACCCAACTCACTGGAGATCTTCTGCGGTGGAGCTTGGGCTTGCTTGCCTTTCCCTGCCCTGTCCCTCTTCAGGGCAGGACTGGCCGCAGAGGAGCTCTCAGCTTCAGAGCCCTGATGTCCCCACTTTCCCTGGGCAGGGGATTGATTCCTCCAGGAGCTGAGACAAAACTCTGCACCCCCCTCAGCATGAACGTGGGGTGACATATGTCCCTTTCCAGACCTCCTCCGAAAAAAACCCGCACTGTCACGGGGAGGGGTCCACGTGCTGTTTTCAGGCACCTGGAGCCCAAAGTCTCGTGTTTTGGGGTTTACACTGACCTTCTCAAGAGTGGGACCTGCGCTAACCCTGCCTCCGTGACACATCGAAACTGCATCACTCAGCTCGAGAGTTGGTGGGGGGATTTTTGAGGAAAAAACACTTTATGCAGTGAAAAAAAAAAAAAACAACAAACCAAAAACCAACTGCAAGAGCTTTACAGTGTGTAAAGTCGAGTCAAATTCAGCAGCTTCAGCTAAAGAAACGTTTTTTAAAAGGAGTAATCAGAGCGTTTCTTTCATCCTTTGCAAGCTTTTGGTCCCCTTTGTCCGGAATAATATTTTTGTGTCCTTCATCACCTGTTTATTACAGTTAGGAAAGGGTTAAATGACCCGAAAAATGAAACAACAGCTCCTGTTTCAAACTGAAGCAGCCACTTCGGTTAACCTGAAGTGACACACAGGCGCACGCCTGTGCGTTTGAAGGGCAAGCGGGTTGCAGTGACGGAGATCTCACCCTGCTGTGAAAACTGAGAAAAACAGAAGCGGCAAAGTGTCATTTCAGGTCACCCCTTGCTGAAATTCTTCATTTTTCTGCCCCTGAAACAGGCAAGCAGGGCTGGTCCTCCCAGCACACGCGTGCAGCCTTGTAAGCCATCGGTACCGACCCCAACGGAAACCACCCCCGCGCTGCCAACTGTGCGGCACGGCTGTGCCACGGCAGCCGTCGTCTCGGTGCCAGGGTACTGCTCACAGCAGATCGCTCGCTGTAGCTGTGTGTGCGTGGCTGTGCAGACGCATAGGTGTGCGCAGATCCCCCAAAGCACATGGATTTGTCTCAATTTGGCCCAGGGTCGTCACTGGCTGAGACCTGGCAATTAAAGTGCAGACGTGGACGCTGAGGACTTGCATTTCAGTCCTTTACCCCATCCTCTGGGTGGATTTTCTCTCTTTTTGGGGAGAGTAGGAGGATGTGGGCAGAGCAGAGGCAATGAGCCGCCTTCCCTTGCCAGGGCAGAAGGATCACTCTCGTTTTTTTTTCTAGTGGGTGTTTCCAAACAAAGGAAACGTGCCATAAAGGAAGCACGAGATGATGTGTGAATTGCCACGGAAAAGCATGAGGGAAAACTCCAAAGAGGATCTATCCCTCAGGCTGAGAGGGACCAGCAAAGGGAACTCACTTTGCCTAGATGGAGTGGGGGGGCAGACACGCAACGGAGGCTTTTGTGGGGATGCGCGGATGCCAAAAATGACTCTGGAACAGAAGGACGGACTCGCCAGTGTGCTCAGCCTCCCACTGACACCAAGGTCTCCCGCTCCAATGTGGGACAGTTTCCATTTCTCAGAGACTGCAGCCACGTTACGGGTTGAAGTGACTTGCAATAACCCTGTTTTGTCATACTCTGTAGCCCACGGGATTTTAACTCTGGGTGGAAGGAGCGACATTTCCACCCTGGATGTCTCCCTGTTGGGACCAGCTCCTTTCTGGAAAGTTTCCTAGTTCAACACAGCACCTGCTGACCAGGCAGTGATCTCCCTGCAGCTGGGTACCTCAAAATGCTCTGGTTTTGCCAGCTCTTAGGTTTCCCTTCTCCGCTTCAGCTTCAGAACGGGAAAAGGAACTGATACTTCTCTCTTGGCTTTTGTTCTCATTCAGAATCGAAAGCTGTTGGTGATCCTGGGCTCGCTGTCACGGTCTTGGGCTCGCTCTGCCCCCCGAAATATCTCCCTGTACCTCGAGAGCAGCTGATAGAGAGCGACAGAGCAAGAGCAGGTTGGGTCAGGGCAAAGCAGGCGGGTGCCAGGCCAGGCCCTGCGGTGAGGCGCCAGCGACGAGCCGGTGCCGCCCTCTGCCGTCAGCCCCGTCCTCCCAAAACAGGCTGGTTTTGAAGAAATGCACCCGCTTTTTAATTTTTCCTTCCTTTTTTACTGCTCCAAGCCTCTCCCTGAGTGCTGGGCTGGAGCCATGATCGTGCCGAGCCGGGCCCCGACCCTGAGGGGATGGCGAAGGCCCTGTGTGTCCACCCGGGCCAGGAGGCTGAGCTGAGGGTGATTATTGTCCCTTTTCATAGAACAGTTTGGGTTGGAAGGGACCTTCAAAGCCCACCCAGTCCAACCCCCCTGCCAGGAGCAGGGACATCTCCAACCAGATCAGGTTGCTCATAGCCCCATCCAACCTGGCCTGGAATGTTTCCAGGGATGGGGCATCCACCACCTCTCTGGGCAACCTGGGCCAGTGCTCCACCACCCTCAGTGTAAAAAATTTCTTCCTTATATCCAGTCTAAATCTGCCTCCTATTTTGAAACCATCACCTCTCGTCCTGTCACACCAGGCCCTGCTGAACAGTCTCTCCCTTCTTTCCTGTAGGCCCCTTGAGGTACTGGAAGGCTGCTCTAAGGTCTCCCCGGAGCCTCCTCTTCTCCAGGCTGAGCAGCCCCAGCTCTCTCAGCCATTTTCCAATGTCCTCAATGCCTGAGACACCCTTGATACAGGGAATTAACAGTCTGCCAAATATTGCTTGATTTAGGAGACTAGCTGTCTGCTAGAGAATGCCTAACAATCCTGTTTGCCTTGAAACTTGCTTAAGCTTATCAGGGACTGGTATTTGTCAAGAAACTGGTATTCGTCAAGGACTAATATGTCTAGCAAAGGACGGCATGTTAGTTCCACCACAAATCCGGTCAGAAGTCAGGAAACTGCTGAAATCACCAAGTGAAAGGAGAGCAGGAGTGAATGACTAAAGTTCATCTAGAGGAAGATCAGACCCCTGAAGAAGTAAATGACCACCGGAGACAGATCTGAAATGCTAACGCAAGTGTTTTTTTAATAACCCCGCCTCACTTATGCCTATGTATCTCTGTATTATGCAATCCTACGAATATGTATACCTGCACCAGATAAATTTTTGGTAAAATGTCCTGTCGGTGTGCGTGCTTTTGGAGGAGCGATCCCCCACGCATCCGGCACCGAATAAACATGCCTGCTTTATAACTCTTTCCGAGTTGCAGAGTTTGATCCGCGCGTCACCCTGAGGGATGCCCAGCTCCCTTCCTGCCATTGCCCTGCCCTTCGGGGAAACCGCGGCACCTCGTGAACTGACTCATGTGGGGCACGGCCATGCCGGAGGCCCGACCACTGCAGAGGCGGTTGCTAATTCACCAGGAGCCATCACGCATTTCCCCCAGGAGCAGGAGGTCCCCGTGTCCCCGTGGCCGGGGGATGACGGTGACAGCAGGCCCTGTCCTGCTCTGCCCACACCCGGCGCCATCGAGGCCCCATGGCTGCCAGCCACCCCCGTGACGGGGTTTCTTCTCAGGGCATGAGGGGGATGGCAGTGCCCTGGGGACCCATGGGTCCCATGTCACACAGAAAGTTTATGTTTTTTTGACATCTGGGATTTTTTTTTTCCAATTTATCCCCGTTTATTCAGGGACTGACTGCTTGCGCCTCACGGCTTGCCCCATCATGGCGGCTCCTCCCTCACCCCAGTTGTCGTTATGAGGGGGCACCCCGGCACCGGGGCTCGGCTGGGGGCTGGAAATGGCCCCAGATGGCTCTGGACTCTTGAGGGGACCGTGACAGCCATGGGTGCCAGCGGAGCCACCCCGGACTGCCACCGGCACCCAGCTGCGCCCTGTCACCGCGCCGTGTGTCCCCCCCGCCCCGCGCATGGTTCTGTCCAACGGCTCGCCCCCGCGGCCCCCTCGGCGGTTTAACGAGCTCCCCCCCGCCCTCTCCCCATGGTTTCGCCCAGGTGCTTGCTGGGCGTGTCGTGTGTCCCCTCCCCGCAGCGTGAATGGTCTCTCCTCTTCACCAGGGCAGTGGTGAACCCTTCCCGCCCTCTCCTCCGCAGGGTCCCTGCTGTCCCCCGGCCCACGCAGGCACCGCCGCCGCTTTGGCCCCCCATTCCATGCCCCTCAGTGCTAGTGGTTCGCTCCACTCTCCCCCCACCTTGGGCGGGATGGTTTACCCCTCCTCCCCCACAGATGGTCTCTTCCGCCTCAGAGAGCCCCGCCCCTTTGCCCTACCTCACTCCCTCTCCGCGTTCGCGATTGGCCGATCCGCAACGCCTTGCCCGAAGCGGCCAATGGCGGCGCTCTCCCCGCCCGCACCCAAGATGGCGCCGCCGGGGGCTGCGGGCAGGCGGCGGTGAGGCGGCCTGCGGGGGGGCCGCCGCCTTCCTCCGCGCTCCGCCGCTGCGCCGCGGGGCCGGCCGGCCGGTGGGCTCGCTCGCTCGCTCGCTGGCTGGCCGGCCGGGCCCGCCTCTCCTCCGCGCCATGGCAGCCGAGAGCGGCAGGCAGTTCTGGAAGCGCAGCGCCAAGCTGCCGGGCAGGTGAGCGCGGGCCCGGCCCGGCCCGGCCGCTACCGGCCGCCCGCCCCCCCCCGAGGAAGGGGTGCAAGGGCCGCAGCCCCCTACTCGGCTGGGGGGCGTTGGATAGCGGGGCTGGAACAGCCCCTCTGCCTGGGGAAGGGGCTGTCAGCGGCACCCAGCGTGCTGTGGGGCGGGGGGCCCGTGCGAGGGGAGGGGGGCGGATAGCAGAGCTGCCCGCCCTGGCTGTGGGGCAGGGAGCCGGCTGGGGGTCCCAGGTGCCCCCCGGCAATAGAGGGGGTGCCAGGGGCGCCCCAGGCTATGGGGCGGGGGAGCTGTGCTGGAGGAAGCCCCCCTGTGTAAGGGACAGGGGTAGCGCCGGGGTTGCCCCTCATCTGTAGGGCACGGCGGGCGGGGCGGGGGCGGTGGGACCCCTGTGTGCGCCCCGTGGGAAGCAGGGTGGAGGGGGAAGGGCCCTGAAGGCCCCTCGGGGTGGCCTTGGAGCCCGGGCTGTACCGTTGTCCTTTCGGCAGATATTGAAGAACCCTAATCCCTTCCTGAAGCCCTTAGAGGTGTTGCCTTGGGGGGCAGCGTCTCTGTCCCAAACAGGTGCCCCTGCCAGCGCACGTTCCCCCCGTTGTTATCCTGTGCTAGGTGGGGTGTCACTCCTAGCCCACCTCTGCTCGATAAGGGGCTGTGGGGGCTCCCTGTGCGCACCCCCCTTCCTTCGGTTCCTCTGGTTGTGCTGTCCTGGTTCTTGTCAAGGCACCCGCGCTCACCCGGTGACGGCAGAAACAAGTGAAATGTCTGATTCAGGTGGGGTTTAGGAAGAAGGGACTGGTGGTGATGAAGGAGATGCTCCCTACAAGGCCCTGGGAGCGAGGCTCCCGCGGGGAGAGGGCACCCACCTCTCTGGGGAGGCTTTCACAAGTGCTGTTCCCACCTGGTGCTCCTCACGTTTGCTCTCGTTTGCCTTATCTGAACCCTGCCTTTCCCCTCCTGGTGCGCCACGCAGTCTGAAATGCTTACTTGGCTTTAAATCCTGCCGGGCCAGTTAAATCTCTCTTTCTAATGTGCTTTCACTTGATCTTTGTCACTGCGCTGGCTCCCTCAGGTCGGTGGGACCATCCCGGTCTGTGGCAAGCAAAAGGAAAGAATGAACACCACGCATTCCTCCTCTCTTCATCCTGGGGGAAGGACGTGCTGTGTTCTCCGGGGGTCATTTTGTCTCCCGATTGCTCCCGTCCCTTCCCCGCGGTCACAGGCGTGCTCCCAGCTGGTGGTCTCTGGACAGCATCTCTCTTCCGCAGCGGGTGGCTTTGAGCTTTGGCTTGGGAAGCTCAAACCAGGTGAACCGGTTTGTGAGGCAGCCGGTCCTGCCTAGACAATACACTGCAACGTCAAGTTTTTGGCAAAGTTCTCCCCTGCACCGAACTGGCTGCTTGGCAAATATCCTGCTGCCCGGGAGGCTTGGTACCACCTCTGAGTACCTTGTGTGCCGGTCCTTTCCAGGACGGTTACTGACCGGTCTTGGGCAACACAACCGCAAAAGGTGGAGGTGGGACGTGCTGCATCCACCGTTGCTGGATGTGAAGCTCCTTTTCTTCTTTTTTGTCTGAGCTTTGGGAGATCTTCCCGTACAGATTCTTGGCTCTCTCCTTCCTTTGCCCTGACGAGCTGGCAGAGGGAGGCTTTGTAAAGGTTTGGAGACTGTGTGAGCTTCTTTTTCCATGACACTTCGTGCATTTGGTCATTGAGTTTTATTAGCTTTCAGCTGGGTTTTTTTCTGTGTAAGTGTAGGGTGGCAGAACTAGTAAATGTTTTGTGTTCCCAGTACTACTCTGGTAATTTTCTGGGGATGCGTTGGCAGGTTGGTCGAATGTGTTATCCCGTGCGATGGGTTATTTCCTGCTCTTACAGAGATCAGCATGCAGGCTCCGGGGCGAGTATTTAAATGAATAGAAACAGTCTGCTAGGAATAAATCTGTTCTGTCTTCAGAGTGGCCCTGAGATTTCATGGACGCGCTTTCTGCTGCACTGCCAGTACCCCACGCCCTGTGACGATCTCCTCACCAGCGGTGTAAGGCAGATGCCACAGCCGTCGTACCGGGTGCTGTCAGTCACCTGTTGTACCAGACACCGAACGTCCCAAAGAGCTCAAACTGAGACAGGACAAGGAACCTGTCGGTTTGGGAGCGTGGCATCAGCTTCGGTCTCTGCTCCCGACCCAGTGGTGTGTTTGCTAAGGTGCAGTGTCTGCCCGGAGCTTTCTGCCGTGGAAAAGTCAGAGGGAGATGGCTTTGGACAGGGAGTTGAGCACATTCATCTAGCCGAGCCGCATCAGGGAAAGCCAGACACGAGTCAGTAAATACAGTCACTGAGCGTCACTTGGTGGTATCGCTCGCCTGCCTCAAGCTTCCCAGCTGTAGAAGTGGGCTGTGGGAACGCTGCTTTGTGTGGAGCTGTGGGACCTGCTGGAGGTCAGCGACAGGGATCAGACACGGAGGGTATCGCGGATGCTACGGCACAGACTTGCTGCCTGGCAGTCGTGTGCGTGCTCGCGTGTCTTAGAAGTCACCTGTTGCACGCCTTGGAGTGTTTGTGCTCCTCCTGCCCAGCCTGTTACACCCTCTGCTTGGGTGGGTAGGACAGAGAGTCGGCAAAGATGGGACACGCACAGGGAGAACCCGCTTCCGGCAGCGGTTTGAGCTCGCCGATGCAGGATGGTGCTGTTCAGCGCTGCCTCGGTAGCCTGCTGGGAAGGAGACATCTTCAGCCGCTTGTGTGGGAGCAGAGGCTGACGGGCTGTGCAGTGAGATCAGCTCGGGGTGCTTTGTTTGGGGGAGCCCAGCTTCAAATTCCTTAACAAGAGCTGCTCGGGAGGCGGGACCCTCTGCCGCTGTGTCAGCGTTAGCCGGGAAGGATCGGCGGATTGCTTCAGAGCCCTGGGAAAGGGTTTCCTCACCCAGAGCTGGCTGCCACATCCCCTCCTCGCTCTCTAACGCACGTCGTTCCTTTGGCTTGTGAAGGTCAGGCCCTCGCGCGTGAATCAAGGCAGCCACCCGTCCTCAGCGCGTGGATCCCTGCGCAGAGGGGAGCACGAGCTGTCACGAGACGGCGCGAGCTTGGTGCTGGGCATCGGAGAGGCTCTGCCAGTTCCTCTTCTGCAGGGAGCTGCCGTGAGTCACGGGGAAGCAGCACTGCTCTGGAGGCTTTGTTTTTCTTACTCCTGATAATCTGCTTGTATGCCCACCCACGGGGGTGCCTCTGCTCAATAGCTATCCTGACTTCTAGGTGCTAATTAGTCAGCAAACTCCTTCCTAGGCTTGATCGCTGGTGGTAAACACAGCGAGCCTTTTCAGCGCCTTTTCAGCGCTTCCAGCCACGAAGGGCAACCGCTCCAGCAGCGAGCCCGCTCCTCGCCGGGCTTCACCACCAGAATCTCTCTGCGCCGTGGTTGTTTCCAGCCTCTGCCCCGCATCTCTGCGTCTCTCCCTTGCCAGCTGGGCCTGTTGTTGCCACCTGCTCAGCATCAACGGGTTCCCAGCGCGCTTTCCAGCTGCACCAGGCTGCCGTCCCCCTCCTACACGGCTGGGCTCTGCGCGTTTTACTGCTGGGCAGCGTCTGCAGCTCCTGGAAACCAGGCCAGCTCTGTTGACCCAAGAGGAGCCTGTCCCTTGTGTGCCAGCTCTGAATGGGCTCTTGTCCGCTGAGGGATGCGGGGCAGTGCTGCGTACCAGGGAACGGGGAGGACTTGTTTTCCAGAGGTGGTTTTTCAGAGTGAGGTGGCTGGGAGTAGTTCCCCAAACGGAGGTGTTCACTCTAGATCCCTGTCTCGCGTACAGAGCGTGTAAGCCTGGCGATGAGCACTCGTCCAGCAGCTCCTCTCTGAGGTGCTGCTCCCCGGGTAGTGCCTGCAGCCCTCGGGCTCCCTGTGGCCCTCCACGGAGAGGGGAGCTGAGGGACTGAGACGTGGTGACTCATTCCAGGCCACATAGCAAGTGGTGGATTAAGCTGGGATTTGGACCTGAGTCAAACCGTGTACTGTGCCAGAGACGGCTTCGCTGTAGCGTTGGGCTGAGAGTTTGGGGTTCAAACCTTCAAGTGCGTTGCGGAGGAGCCCCAGCGTTGCTGGCTGGAGTCCCTGCCTGTCCCGCAGGGCTCAGAAGTGTGAATTCCTACACATGGAAGTCCCCTTGGTGGAGAAGGAAATGGACATCAGTGTATAAGGCAGGGGGCTGAGACGCGTGTTCACTCAGAGTGAATCAGTGGTGCAGAAAAGGGCAGAGACCAAATCCCAGCTCAGACTGGACAGAGCCTAAGACTTTAAACAAGGCGTCTCTTTGCTGCTGCAAAGAACAGATCTCCAGCTGAATGTGGCGCTTTGGGTCTAAGGCGTTGAAGACCGAAGGTTACTGAGGTTGCTTTTGTTCTGTATTCAGCTCCCAACAGCAGGCAAGAAGTGTGACCCCAGTCTAGGCTGAGGAGATTATTGCTGGGTGCTCTGTGGCTCTTTGCATTGTCTTTTTTTTGTATTCTCTTCCTGCAGCATTCAACCTGTCTATGGAGCACAGCATCCTCCACTGGATCCCCGGCTCACCAAAAAGTGAGTGTTTATCTTCTGGAGATGCAGGCTCTGAGGCTTTGCAGTTTTTGGCTCGGTCCTGCGGTAGGTGGAGGTCTCCAGCATCCTCTAGCACGGTGATGTTCCAGCGCAGAAGGGCAGCAGTGGTGCGCAGTGCTGTCCTGAGCTCTGTGAACGTCTGCAGGGAAAGCTTGTCTGCCGGTGCTCCTTATGGCCAGAAATCCACATCGTACCAGCCACGTCAAAGGAGACAGGCGAATTCTTTAGCGATGGAGTCCGAGCCCTCTGCTCCTCTTCGGAGATGGAAGAATTAAGGGGAGGGGAGGCAGAGCTGCCCGGCAGCTGCGAGGCTGCAGGAAAGGCAGAGCTGATCTGAACTGCCTCCTTGTCTCTGTCTCGTGCTGAGCAGGGGCGAAGGTTCCCCCTTTTCTGGGCCGCTTTAAGTGGTGGACTTTGACTCCTGGAGCTTAAGGGTAAATGCGAAAGCTCCTCCTGAGCCTGAGAAAAGAACCAGGCTGCTCTGCTGCTGGGAGCCCCCGCAGCTGCATTGGGAGCGTCCACGAGTGCAGACCAGCCCTGTCTAACCTCTGACATGCCTCTCCCGAGGTCGCGAGACTTTTTTTGGGTGTTAATCTACCGGTTTTCTCGACGGTGGGGGAAGGGAGAGCTGGAGGAGTTGTACGTCTCTCCCCTTTGCCCTTCTGAGCTGGCAAACCTGGCGCCTCTCCAACTGTCTGCTGGCACTGTGGCCTCTGTGCCCTGCCATCCTACCAGCTCGGGCTCTGCCTCCTGGCAGCCCGGAGAGACTTTACACATTCCTTGGGTTTGGGAGGAGGAGCAGGGAAACTGGAAAAAGGAACTGGCTGATTGGAATGGGTATGTACGGAAGGGAAGAAAATGGGCACATCTGACAGCATGGCTCTGGTGCTGTTTCTCTTTGGCTTCCAGCTTCATCAAGGACCGCTCCAAGGCCACCGCGCTGCCTATGAAAAGCAAGAAGGCCTCCAGCTTTCACGAGTTTGCCCGCAATACCAGTGATGCCTGGGACATTGGCGACGATGAAGATGAGGACTTCTCTTCCACCTCTTCCTCTTTGCAAACTCTGAACTCTAAAGTGGCCAAGGCCACGGCAGCGCAGGTTCTGGAGAACCACAGCAAGCTGCGGGCGAAACCCGAGCGGGCCCAGTCTGCTCTCAGCGACGTGCCCACCAACTGCAAGGTCATCAAGTCCAGCAGCGAGGCCCAGCTCTCCAGGACATCTGGTAAGAGCCGTCTTCAGGAGCAGCCTCCTGTTCCAGTGCTCTCCTGGTTGATCGCTGACCTCGGCCACGTGCTGCTACTCGCACGTTATGGATGAGAGGCTGTGGCACAGCCCGTAAGCTCAGCAGAGGCTTTCACCTCCTGTAGTATCCTGCGCTCCAAGGAGCCATTTTTAGAGTCCTGCCTTTAATGCTTCAGCCTCCTCTGCTGCTCAGTGTCCTGCATACAGGCACGTCTGTCCCAGAGGATCCCATGTTCTGGGTGCTAAGGGATTTTGGAGATGGGTTAAGTTCTTGCTTGGGGTTGCTCACCTTCAGCTTCCTTTGTGGCCCAGCGTGCTCCGAGAGGTCTGGACGAGGTCCTGTAGAGCCCGGGTCGGTACAGCTTGGACGGGGAGCTGGGCAGCATCAGTCCTTGCTCATTCTGCCTTTGCCTGTGCTGTGGAAGTAGCCCAGCAGGTCCCTGCTGCCAGCAGGTGGCACTGGCAGCCCGTCACCTCCTTTCTCTGTGCTAGCAGCCAGCTTGGTCACCGTTTAGATCCGCGGCGAGCAGGGCAGCTCTGAAGGTCTGTTCCTCTGGGATTCTGATGGATTCCTTCTGCCCATGGCTTCCCATGTGAAGAGGGAAGTCTGATCCACTGGCAGCCAGGTGTCTGGATGCAGGAGGAAGCACGGGAAGGAGAAATGTGGGTGAAATGCTGGAAGAGCCACAAGAGGTGCTTGTGAACCAGCTGATCCATCAGAGTGGGCCAGTGATGTTCCGTTTGCTGTGGCTGGGTTCGAGAGGGATGAAAGCTGCAGTGGCAGGTCTCTAATGGTGGCCAGAGGAGCAAGGTAGGTTTGGAGAGGTGCAGTCTCCTTCCCTACCTCACTGCAGCATCTGTTCCTTGCAGAGGAGGCCTGTGTGCGGACCCCCCTTCAGAAGCAGCAGTCCCTTCCTCTTCGGCCTGTCATTCCACTTGTCGCCCGAATCTCTGACCAAAATGCTTCGGGCGCTCCCCCCATGACGGTGAGGGAGAAAACTCGCCTGGAGAAGTTTCGGCAGCTCCTTTCCAGCCACAACACGGACCTGGGTGAGTGTGGCAAAACGGGGGTGCCTGCAAGCGGGAAGGGGAAGGCAGAGGGGGCCTGCTGCCTGCTTCAGGTTGTAGTCAGGTCTGCCCCAGAGTGGAAGAAAACAGCTACCTGCAGTTGCACCAAGTGGAACGGTTGCTTGAACTGCTCTGTTGGCATATGGTTACGTCCTCCACCAGCTCCCTGTCTGTTCCCAGTCTTTCTCCAGCTCACAAGTGATGGTTGTGATCACTGGGGGCCCTCGGCCTCTACGTGAGAACTGTGGAGTCCCTGCAGCCACCAGCTCTGTGCCCAGGCTGAGCTGAAATAGTCTTTGTTCCTCTTGCCCGCTACCCACGTCCCCAGTGATGGCTAATGTGGAACCTTCCTGGAGGCTCAGTGTCTCCAGAGCCTGCAGGAGCAGACTGGGCTTTCCTCTCCTTCTAGGCGTAGTGGTGCCTGGACGTGCCTAGGATCTAATCCATTGCCACCACTGTCCATTTGCAGATGAGCTGAGGAAATGCAGCTGGCCTGGCGTGCCCAGAGAGGTCCGGCCCGTGACGTGGCGTCTCCTCTCAGTGAGTACTTGGAGCTGTGACGCAGGAATCGGGGGGAAATGCGCCAAGCCAGGGACACGCGTTCCTAGACCTTCATGTGTCCTGTAACCAGGTTTGCTCATGTTGTATCTGTGCCCAGCGTGGGGGTGAGCTGCATGGGTTTTTTTCTGGTCAGAGAGTGTAACTGCTGCACCTCTTACAAGATCAGCAAAGGCATCATGGGCTGGGAAAGCCAAATCCATGAAAGCTCTTTCCCCAGCTCCTGAGTCTCTGTGCCTGATGCTTCTGGGTGCACAGCTGACTGGCAGGATTTCAGGGGATGATTTGTGGTGAGGGAAGAGGGTTTGATCTGACACAGGTTTTCTTGCCGCAGGGTTATCTCCCTGCGAACATGGAGCGGCGAAAGCTGACTTTGCAGCGTAAGCGGGAGGAGTACTTTGGCTTCATCCAGCAGTATTACGATTCCCGGAACGAGGAGCACCATCAAGACACCTACCGACAGGTATGAGCCCTCTGCCCTTGGCCTGGCTTTTGCTGTGGTCAAATCAGTTTCCTCCCTCTTGCTGCTTGTCCGTGTGGCTGAGGTCGTGCTAGGACTTCCTCTAGCTGTAGCTATTAGGACTCTTCTTCCTGGGGAAAGGGCACCATGTTTCTGTCCATCTTCTTACAGGTATTAGTTTAAACCTTCCCTAAACTGATCTAATAACTAGATTTTGGACCCCAGCTCTGACCTCTTGCCCACACCAGAGCGGAGGAGGCTGTAGATAAAACCGTAGATAATTTTCTCAGTGCAGCTGTCATCTGTAGTCCTCACCATGCTTGTCAGCAAGCGCAGCTCTCACCTGGGGGGACACGGAGGGGTGAATTCCCCTCTGTTAGCCTATGATGAGTTATTGTACCCCTGAAAAGCATGGCTGGTGTGTGTAACCCACCCTTTCTTCCAGATCCACATCGACATTCCAAGGACTAACCCGCTCATCCCCCTCTTCCAGCAGCCGCTTGTCCAGGAGGTAAGGGGGGGTGACGTTCCTGCCCCACATTTGCTGTGGGGCTTGTGTGTGGAGAGAGACCAGCACTGCCACTAGCGAGTTAGCTTTGTGGGGAAACTTCCCCGAGCGACAGCTCCTGGTGCAAATACCTGCTGAAACAGTTTGATTTTGTCGCATGTTTCTGAAAAACATCAGAGTTGGAGCTCAGGGGTTATGAGATCAGTTCTCGTGTGGTGAGATGTAGTCAAGAGTTGGTAAAAGGCCTGAAGCTTTCGTTCTGAGACAAATTCAAGGCATTTGAACCAGAACGGGAGAGCAATTCTGTTTTGCTACGAAACCTCTTGTGTGCGAAGCAGCATGTGACAAGCTTGGGCAGGGACGGGTCTGAGAGGTGGCCAGGAGGTGTGGGCATCTGTCCTCTTTGGAAACAAGCTCCGCGTATGTGGTGTGTCACAGCAGGGTGTCCTGGGGCTGGGCAGTCTGGAAATAACACGCTGGCTCTTTGGGGAGGCCGCTCTGTGGGGAACTATCCCAGGTGGGGATGTTTTGCTGGGAGGGCTGTGCTGATAATGGGTAACAGCCTCAGCTTTCCCCGTGACGTTCAGCAAGGCGTGCTGCTCTGCTGGTGGGCAGCCCTGTCCTGTGGGTGGAATGGTCTTAAGCCACCTGGATCTTTAAAGTTGAGTCCACGTTTCTTCAAGCGGAGGCTTTGAGGAGCCCGGGCTGCCTTGCTTTGTGAAGTGTGCGCTGGCCTGTGTGAGGGATCTGTACGTGCTGCTTATCTTACCCATATTGGTGCAGAAAAGCCTGCCAGCGCATGGTCTCCGCTTGCTGAGCTTAGTGGTTATGCTTTTCTGCCTTTCCTCTGTGCACGGCTAATGCAGGTACCTGCTTTCCATAATTCTTCCCTAGATCTTTGAAAGAATCCTGTTTATTTGGGCCATTCGACACCCAGCCAGCGGCTATGTGCAGGGCATCAATGACCTGGTCACTCCGTTCTTTGTTGTGTTCCTCTCTGAGTACGTTGGTAAGTGACATTTGCTGCTTGAAGCGAGGTGCTGCCTCTCCGCCGCGGTGGAGAAGTGGTGTGAAGTGCTGGCATCAGAAAAGCTTGCCTTGCTGGAGGGGATGGTGTGTTCTTCCTTCAGCGCCTTGTGCCAGGCTGGAGATGCATCTTGACCTCTTAGGGTACATTTGCTGCCTCGTTTAATTGTCTTCAGTTCCATAACCTTGCCGAGCTCCGGAAGCTGAAGTGCTACGAGTGGATTTGCATTTGAATGTACTTAACATCTTACAGCTTGGAGGAGCAGGGAGTCTTCTAGGCGCGAAGGAGTTTAGGCAAAGCCCTGATGTACAGAGTTGAGGGAGGAGAGGGTCTTGCTCTCAGAACTTGGGCTCGGAGCTGGTTCTTGTTCTAGGAGGAATAAGCGAAGTATAAAGAGACCCTGCTGAGAAAGTAAAATAAACTATTTAAATAAAGGTAGCTGTCCTGTGCTGCTAGTACAGGTGTGTTTCTCAAGCTGAGAGTTTCAGAAAGCAAATTGGCTTCTCCCTGCTGCTTTTGGCTTTCTTGTCAGCCCGTTGCTTTTAGCCAGAGATCAAGTAATTTCTTCTCATAGCATTTTTATTCTTTCTGCAGCTCTAGCTGTGCTTTGGGGTTGACAGCTGGGGTGCTGTAATCCCTGTGCCTAAAGGCTCTCGGTTTTCACTGCAAAGAGAAGGAAAAAGGAATTTATAAGACTGTATTAGTGACAGAGAAATTCTGTTGAAAAATATTTTTAAGGTCTGATCCAAAGCTTGTTGAAGCCAGTGGAAGCCTTGCACTATCTAGCTGAGGTTTTGTGAACTAGTGCTGATCTGTTTCTTCCGAGGACGTTGCGAAGAGGTAAGCCACCTCGGTTTCCACTGTGGTAGCCGGTGTGGTCAGGACTGATCCCTAGGAAGTGCTGTTGCTCCTCATAGCCTGAAGGAGAACACACAAAATGTGGCTCTGCCAGCAGCTGGAGTGAATTCCCTTTCCTGGGAGGTGAAGAGCCTGTCTGGTTGGCCTGAGCACGTTCCCTTTGAGTGGCTTCTCCTGTGCCCTACTGCTTGAGTGACACTGATGCGCTTAGTCTTGGCAAAGGCTGGCTGCCCGGGGTGGATTTATTGTGTTAGAAGTGGAGCGGTGCACACAGTGAGTTATCCGTGCAAGAACGGAGCTGGTCAGAAGCATCAGAGCTGCCTGCAGGTACCTGTGGTGACTTCTTGCAGTCCTGCACCACGCTGGGTGTCGGGGCTCAACTCTGCGCGTGGCCGTGGAGTTCATGCTGCGTCGGACCTGTCTGTCTCTCGCTGGAACTGTGCGTCTCACGACCTTCAAGGCCTGTTTGCTCCTCCGGCGAAGCTTTCTCTCTGAATGTGGCCTTCCTGTTTCCAGCTATTTCTGAAACTTGTGTTGGAGGTCAAAAAAAAAAACAAACAAACCACAAATATCTGCATGAGACCCATTCAGTTTAGCTGAGCAACACCACACATCCCCTTCTGTGCCTAGAGCCTGGGATTCAAAGCCAGCCTTTAGGTCCCAAGGTGTCTCCGTGCTCCCTGCTCTGGACAAGATCAGTAATGGCCTCACACGTGCTTGGGAGAGGAGCTGGCAGTGCGCGGTGTCGCGCAGCCCCTTCTGCAACAGGATTGAAGTCCCTGGGTTGGAGCATTGGCTCTTCTCTGCAGCTGCCGTTGCTGACAGGCCCTTGAAGAGCTGGCACTGAGCAGGGCAGGTCTGGAGGCGCTCCGTGTTGGATCACTAATTCTTGGGATCCCTGGATCAGCCAAGTCTGCGCTGCACCCACGTCCTTGCAGCGAGAGAGCCAAAGGAGGCCTTGCACGGTTTGGTAATCCTTGCGCAGCACGCACCAAGGGACAGCTCACCTCTCCGTGGGGAATCTCTTCTTCAAATGAAATCCTGCTTCTGTTCTTCCAGTTGTGTCCTGCTTGGGAAAGGGGACGGTCCGTATGGCTCGGGCAGCCCCTGCCCACAGAGCCACGGAGGGCTCGTACGCCTGTGTGTCGTCTGAGGGTATTTCCAAATTCAAAGGTGTCTGTACAACTGGCCTGGAAAAGTTTCCCTCTCCTTTCCCTGAAAGCTAGCTCAGGGAAGTCGGCACCAGCACTGACTCCCTCCTCAAATCTCTTGGGTTTGCTGCCCCCGCTCTCCTGTCAGAGCGGGTGTTCCGTTGACTGCGAGACGCTGGAAGGGCCGCACTGTGCTGCCAGCTGCCTCCTCTGCTTGCTGCCCGCCGTCTTTCCCGGTGCGTTTGCTGGAGCCTCTGAAGGGCCGTCTCCCACAGCCGCGGACTCAGCAGGCCCCTCAGCTCTCTGGGGGCTGGGGGGGGTGATTCAGAGCTGACAGGCGGAGGTGGGAGTTCACAGGCTATTGGCTTCGGTTGGCTGTTCAGCACAAGGCCAGGCTGACACCCTGGTCTTCTGATCTGGTGGGTTCTCACGCTGCGGTCTCACCTCCGGTAACAGGCTGGTTCCCAGCTCTGAGTTCACCGTAGGCTTTTAACCGTCATCTCGTGCTTTGGGCATTCCCAGACAACGTGCCGGCTTTCCTGCAGATCAGTTAAAGCCTCTCCCTGCCGCTCGTTGTCTGATTGATGTACCTGCTTGATGGTGTCTCCATTGTCCATCAGGCGCTAGAGCAAGGCTTCAGAGGTCCTTCAGAGGGCTTCTCTGGCTTCCCAGCAAGGGCTAGAGCGTGTCCATGGGGAAACGGTGGGCGGTTTGGGTAGGGGATGGTCTGTAGCTTATCAGACGCGTTGAGGAAACAATTTGGCAGCTTCCTGTCATTGAAGTTGACACAAGCAGTGAACCAGCAGTCAGGAGTGACCCGGCAAACTCCCAGGCCCTCGTGTGCAGAGGGATTAAACACAGCTCGCTCCAGGGAGTGGTTAGAGCAGTTTGGCTGGATTTGGGAGCAGAGCATGCTGCTCTGTCTTTGACTGGGTGACTTTCCATCCTCACTGCAGAAGGTGTGGGGAGGAAGGGTGTGTGCCTCTCTGGGTCCTGAAGGAGGTAACCAGACCAGTGAGTGAAAAACATTTGCAGGAAACCATTTCCTTTGCATGCTTAGGGAACTGGGTGGCCCCACTACTAACTTGCCTGACTGAGAGGGTCCCGTTGATCCTGCTTCCCTCTTCTTTCCAAGCACTGCCTTGAATGCAGGGTGTGCACCCCTTCCATCAGCTTCAGAAAACACCAAGCAGGCTGAAGCAGGGAGAAGCAGCTCTTCCCCAGAGCTTCCAGCCCCCATATCCGAACTGCCCTGCCCCCTTCTCCAGTGCCAGTCAGGGCCCATTGCTTTTCCTTCTCTTGCACCCAGTCTGGATGCAGAACTCCCTGTGCTCCTTCCAGGTGCCGGGCAGGCTGCTGAGAGCCCTGGCAGGTGGGACAGCTGTAACTGCTGGTTTCCCCTTTTCCCCAGCGCGGCAAGCTGGCGCTCTGCCCGCGGTGCTCTGCCCGTCTCCTCCGCGAACACGGCTGCCTCAGCTTCTTGGCAGCAGGCGTGGGCGCTTCGGGGCCCTGCCACTGACAGAGCCCGAGCTGGAGCCGTTCCTCCTCCCGGCTGATGGATGGCTGCTGCCACAGATTGCTGAGCGCTGCTTGTTTGCAGCTGGTGAGGAAGAGCTCGAGGGAGGTGCTGAGGCTGCAGGAGCAGCTGAGCCTGCTGTTGCTGCCCTCCGGATGGGATGGGATGGGATGGGAGCAAGCTGGCAGCACCGCTGGGGCGGCAGAGCTGAGTGGTGGGAGGGGAGGGGCAGCCTGGCCTCTGAGGAGCTCGGCCAGAGGAACCCAAATGCCCCTTTTTCCAGGTGACCAGGGAGGGCCCGGCAAGCGCGGGGTGCTGAGCTGTTAGTCCTGCTAGAGCTGCCTCCCAGCTCAGCCCTGCCACCTCTCCTGAGCCGCTCCCAGCTCCCAGGGCTTGTGTTTGCACTTAAATGGCAGTGACAGCTCAGAATGGGTTTGGTAGTGCCGGTGCTAGCCCCCGGTGCTAGCCCCCACACCCTCTCCCAGAGCTCTCTGCCCACCTCAGCCTGTGACACCGCTCCCGTCCCTGATTCGGGGCCTGGCGTAAGGAGCTGTCCCAGCTTTGGGACCTGTTTGGCATTTCACCCCGCCAAGGGAGCAGTGCCACGGCAAGCATTGGTCTTGCTCGCTCCTAACTGGCTTTGTTACTAAATCCTAATCGTGGTTACATTAAGACTCTGTTTCCTTGTGAGCAGGAGCAGAGGTGGAGCCTGGAGGAAGCGAAGGGGTCGTTGTGCCGGGTGTTGCTGCTCGCGCTGCGGCTGGCCCGGCCTGTTCTACCTCCGGCTTTGCCCTGCGCCTGCTGCTCGCTGCGTGCCGTGCCGTGCAGACGTGCCCGTTGCGGTGCAGAGCTGTGAGCTAAGACTAGATGGAACTGCTCTGCAAGCGTCCAGTCCTGCGCTCGAGCCCCCGCTGCCAGAATAGGGGGTCATTAAAGCTCCCCTGTGGAAAGCAGGGGTGTGGGCGGCCGGAGCCCTGCCCGCCGTGTGAGGCGGGGGTTCAAGGGGGACTGTGGTGCCCCTTCTCCCGTTTCAGCCCTGAGCCCTGCTGAAGCGTTGCTCCCAGGACCTGGGATGGGTTTTTTTCCCAAAGCTTCTTGCAATGTGTGTTGGCTCACACTGGGGATCTCCTACCACCCTTTTGCTTTGACGCCGGGGTGCTGGCAGGGTTGCTCCTCTTGTCCCCGTGCTGGTGTGAGCTGCAGGGTGTTCCACACCACCTGGGCAGGTCACCACATCTCCTCCTCCATCGCAGCCTCATGCCTGGAGCTGCACAGGGAGGTCTTCTGCACCAGGCTCATTCCTGCGTGGCTGAGCCTGCCTCTCCCACCAGTTCTGACCGCGTGCACGTGGCCTTGTCCCACTCTTTCACCTGCTCCTTCTCCTTCTCTGTGGGGGAAGTTAGGGAAGGAGATGGGTGTTGAACAGATCCTGCCTGCCTTTCTCATTGCCTGAACACTTGGGAGTGGCTGCAGAGAAGCCAGCAGAAGAGTTTTGGATAATGACTTGCTGCTGGAAAACAGGCTTGCTGCTCGTTCTACCGTACCGGATTGCCAGATTAGTGCAGGGTTAAGCCCCTGATTGTCCCTAAAGCTCCCGATGGCAGTTTGTTCCGGAGCTGAGCTCTGCCCCGGAGGAGGAGCAGAGGTAGGAGCAGTGTTGGAGTCACTTCCCATCCTCCTGCGGGCAGGATCTGTCACCATCAGTTTTCACAGCGCTGCCAGCCTGCGGCAGCTGCCCTGCCGTGTACCTGAGCCAAGAGAGGGGCCCTGCTCCAGCCCTGAGCCCCATCCTCTCCCCCTCTTGCTCTTTTCCAAGGAAGATCAAAGAGGCTTGTTAGGATTTCCGAGCCTCTGGGTTTGGAAATGGTCCAGCTTAGCCCTTCCATCTGTTAATCTGATTTAGCAGCACGACAGCAGCGTGAGGGGTGCTCTCCTCCCAGGAGGAAAAGGAGGGAGCTGCTGGGTCAGGAGAGCCAGACCTGTGTCTCCTGGCAGTCTCCTCCCTAGGTTCCACTACCTTCCCGTGCTTGTTGCCCTCTGCAGCCTTCAGATCAAAGTGAGCCTGGCCTGGAGCAGCTGATCTCTGCTCCAAACTCAGCCAGCATCACCACTCTTCCACCCTAGAGGCGTCTGATCTCTCCATTGCCCTTCCTGGGCATTCACAAGCCCATTTAAAAGCGAGAGCAGCCTTTTGCACTCTGTAAGTACCCTCTGGGGACAGAACTGCCACCAGCCCTTGTGCTCTCATGCCCCCGGATCACTGGATTTGAAAAACAACCTTGCACAAATCTCTGCTCCCTCCACAGCAAAGCTCTTCCACGCGTGGGACTGCTTCTGTTTGCTGGAGCTCTCCTGTCGGCTGGGCTCAAGGAGGAGAAGCTCTGTGAAGCTGAGCAGTCTCTCTGCCGGGTGGCCCTGCTCTCAGGCTCCGTGCTGGATTTAATTTGGAGCCTTTTTGCTCTCCAAGAAGATATTTGCCCGCTTGTGGGTCCTTGCAGCTGCCCGAGAGTCCTGCTCTCCTGCAGAGGTTTCTGAGGCTTTGGCAGTTCTTCCTCATGAGTCCTCAGAGTTGGCAGCAGCTTTTTGGGTGCCTCAGTCTTGAGATGATGCTGCTGGACCCAACTGGGAGTGGGAACTGAGCTCCCTTGTGCCGCCCTGGGCAGCGGTTGCTTCCCTGGTTTCTGGCTGCAGTGACGGATCCGCCGCTCCCCGTTCTCCCTGTGGTGCTACCGGCTGGCACAGACCTGCTGTCACCGAGGGCGGGATGCGCTCCGGCGAGAGGGGTCCTGTGTGCCAGGAGCTTTGTCCGTGCACAGCCCTCGCCCCAGAAGGACAACAGCAACGGCAGCGCTGTGGGATCCCTCCCGCGGTCCCCGGGGAGCTGGGCTGGGTTCGGATCACGGCCGCTGAGTCCTTTGGGGTCCTTCAGCCCTTCGCCCGGGTTGTTTAGCGGGTCAGCGCGTGGGTGCCGCACTCTGGGCCAGGCAGGTGGCTCACACCGTGCGGGGAGCCTCCTGGTGCCTCTTGCCCTGCCTTGGCCTGATAAAGCCCCTCGTTGTGTGCCGTGAGCTGCCTGGTGTCCCCTGTCCTGGTAACTCTTCCCTCTCTGTTTTCCAGAGGAGGATGTGGAGAACTTTGACGTGACGAACCTGTCCCAGGATGTTTTGTGGAGCATCGAAGCCGATAGCTTCTGGTGCATGAGCAAGCTGCTGGACGGGATACAGGTGAGCCTCTGGGGCTGCGGAGGTTTCTCCCCTTGCTAGGGCAGCAGTGCCGCCATCTCTCTCTGGGTGAGCACTCCGCGTGTCCTAGCACTGGGGAGATTTTGCTGCTGAGCTGAGCTGAATCTGTGGGTGAAAGCATGGGGAAATAACGTGCTGTGGCTGTCCAACGACGCTGTCCTGGCTGGGGACTTCCCAGCAGGCAGCTGATCCTGGTGCTCAAGAGCAATGTCTTCTTGGCTCCTGGTGATCTCGGCTCCCTGTGGAGCTGGAGATCTGGTTTTGGTCATTTCTAGCTGTTGTTAGAGCTGCTGCTTCTGACGTGTGACCTCTCCTCACAGGATAACTACACCTTTGCACAGCCGGGGATCCAGAAGAAAGTCAAAGCCCTGGAGGAGCTGGTCAGCCGGATCGATGGTAGGTGACAGGGGCATCTCAGCAGGCTGGAGGCTCTTTGTCACAACAAAGGGAGGCCTCCCTTGCAAGTAGCACCCTCAGGGCAGGGGTGGATGCTTACCTACGGCACGTGTGGGAGCAGGGCAGGGTAGGGTTGGCCAGAAACCTCCTGGGGACAGGGTTTTGCTGCCCAGGCACTTGGGAGAACGAGGTCTCAGCCTGAAAGCGCGACAGCCGGTGTGTCTGGGGCAGCGTGCAGGAGCTGGGGCAGCGTGATCCCCAGGTGTGTAAGTGAAATGTGCTGTTTCAGAGCAGGTACATAATCACTTTAGGAAGTACGAGGTCGAGTACCTGCAGTTCGCCTTTCGCTGGATGAACAATCTGCTAATGAGGGAGCTGCCCCTTCGCTGCACCATCCGCCTCTGGGACACCTACCAGGTATGCGGGCTCCCACTGCCCCCCGCTCCGCTGGTCGCTGCGCGGCCGGTTCCCTGCACACGGGGGGACAGAGGGCTGCTGCCAGCGCCCTGTAGCCGGGGAGATGAGGGGAACAAAGCGGGGTGGCCCTGGGACGTTTACAGCCAGCTGAGTGGTGGGTGGCCTGGTAGGACATCTGTGTCTGGGGAAGCCGTGGCCCAGCTGCTGGAGCTGACCCAGGGTTTTGCTGTCCGCAGTCGGAGCCGGAAGGATTCTCACATTTCCACCTGTACGTCTGCGCCGCCTTCTTGATCAAGTGGCGGAAGGAGATCTTGGATGAGGAAGACTTCCAAGTAAGTCCTTGGGGCTGGGGGTAGAGGGGAGGGAATTGCTCTGACTGGAAGCCCAGTGTGGACGCGGTCAACCGTCATCTCAAAGCTGGCTCCAAGATCGTCTGATCTTGGGATCTTTGCCTAAAAGAAACTTCTGAGCATCAGCGCTCAGGCCAGAGAGCGGAGCTGGTGGAGGGTTCAGACACCAAGTGGCAGCTCTGCCCTGGGCTCAGGCTTTGGTCGTGGTAAGGCTCTGTGTTTGCCTTCTGGTGTCCAGCCGTCACGCTGCGGTAGCACCCTTTATGTCAAGGGGTTTGGGGGCACCTCAGGCGCTTCACTGATGTGGATCTGGACGCAAGCCCATCGTAACGCTGTCTCTGAGCCTTTCAGACCCGCGGGCGCGGTGAGCGGAAGTTGCTGAGTTGTGCCAGCCGCGAGCCTGCTCCGGATCCGTACTCTGCCTTCGCCCGCCCCAACTAAGCACCTTCCCCTCTTTCAGGGCCTCCTGATGTTGTTACAAAACCTGCCGACGATACACTGGGGTAATGAAGAGATCGGACTCCTGCTCGCGGAAGCCTACAGACTCAAGTACATGTTTGCGGACGCCCCCAATCATTACCGCCGATAGGGGCCAGGACACGACTCCCTCCTCTCCCCGCGCCCGCCCCCTCGGCCTGGCCCCAGCTGATCACTGTGGCATTTTTGTCATCCCGAGTCCTCAGCCACTCTGGCCGGGAGCTGCTCCTCGCTGTACAAAGCTCACGTTGACTCTTGTCTTAACTCTTGCTCGTGTGCCTGTCTGCCACTCCATGCGCCTGGATGTGCCGCTCCAACGACCGTCAGTATTTCACGCCGTGCCGGTGGCTCCAGCCAGGGAGAGAGGGCTGAAGGGACCTCGGGAGGACACGGGGGCAGCTGTACAGAGAACCTGAGCCGAGGATGAAGCCCTCCTGCCCTCTCCACCCCCTGCCCTGGCCTTGTCCGGCTGCGACCACCTTGGCTGCGCTGCCTCGTGTTATCCTGCCGCCACGCGCGCTGCCCCCTCTGCTCCCTTCTCTCTTCCGACACCGTTCACTCCAGCTCCCAGATGGAAATGCCTTATCAGAGACCCACCTGGCCGGAAAATCCCCCCCGCCTGAGGGTGGCAGGGCAAGAAGTTTCTCTCAGGGCCTAACTTCACTCCCAGGGTCCAGAGACCCAGCACGTTGTGGGTTTGTGAGGGAGCCCCTCGTGCCTGCCTTCTCTCCTCCCCATCCTTTCGCCTCCCTCTGCCCCGGGGCAGCGGGGCGGGCACAGCACGGGGGGGACCACTCCATCCACGCGTGGGTCAAATGCTGCGCGCCAGCTTGACGGGATTGGTGGTGACTGGTGTCCTGTAGGTACAGCCCCCTCTGGCGTGGGGGGAGAGGCAGGGGGCTGGCAGGGGAGCAGCAGCTCCCAAAACGCCCTCGCAAAGCCCCCGCTCCTCCGAGGCGTTCTGTGTATATTGTGTTCTGTGTATATGGGTCAAAGATGTACAATATACGTCTTCTGTTTGTAGCAGATAATGATTTTATATTTATAACGTGCACCCCGTGTTCTCCCCATCCTCCCCGCCTGGGAAGGCCGGCTGGGTACGGCTTCGGGCCCCTCCGGAGGCAGGGGCATTTCGGAGCTGCACTTCTGCCCCAGCGTGTTTTTGCAGTGCTGCGCCTGCCAGGAAGCGGTCCGACAGAAATGCGTGTGTCAAGGCTTCCCCTGCGGAGAGGATTTGGGCGTTTCGAGGCGACGGGAAGCGGGGAGAGCCGCGGCGAGGAAACAGGGTATCCGGGCTCAGCGGCTGCTGGCGCGTGCCCCTCCCAGCGCTGCAGGGCAGAGCCACGCTGGTGCTGCCATGGGCTCTCCGGGGATGAACACTCCTGGCTCCGGCACCAGCTGCCCCCAGCCCTACGGACACGTCCTCCCAGGGCTTCTCCTGCAGGGCCAGCGAGGACTGGGCTGGCCTGGCCCCGGCTGCTTTTAAATCGACCCACTCGTGAAGGTTTTAACCGGACCGGTTCTCGCGGGCAGGCGCCGTCCGCGTCGTGCCAAGGGTTGGGTGCAGGAGGGCGTGGGGGGACGGATCCGGGCCAGCCCGGGTTTATCCCAGTGTTCCCACGGGGCGATGTGGGCTGTCTCAACAGGGTGCGGAGGTTCCCGGTTCCTCCGCTTTCCGTTGCTGTTCCCAAGGGGAAAAGGCAGCGGGCCGCGCGGCCGGGGCCAAGCATGTGAAAGGCAGAGCCTTGTTGCCAATAAAACTCCAAACAGTGTCTCAAGAAATCGCTTTGCTAATCTGGAGTTGTTTTTTGGAAACAGCTTTGGACTTCATGTTTGTGTGTGCCTTTTCTTGTTTTCTCCGAGAGACAGACGTGGTGGTCCTTAGAAATTAAAAAAAAAACAAACAAACAAACAAACAAAAAAAACCAACAAAGCCCAAAACCAACAGCTGAACTGTGTGGCCTGGCACGTGTTTGTGATGCAGTTGGGGGTGGTGAGGCCTTGTTTGGCCTCATGAGGGGCAAGAACCCTCCTCGTGCCTCAGTTTCTCCACCGCTGAAATAAGGGCGAGCTCCTGCTCTTTGTGCTGCAAGGAGACAAATTAATTACTTCTGGGCACGTCTCATCACCCGCGTTTGGTGCCCAGGCTTTGTTAGAACCCGTTGTGAAGGGCTGGCTCGCCAGCTCCTTCCCCTGGGTCCCAGGGGGGCCACACAGCCGCTGTCCCCATCCAGGGTTTCTGTCCCATCACAGCCGCATCCCCAGCACCACGGTGGCCCCTGGACCCCTCTCCTGGCGCCGCTCCCTGCACCTCCTGCTTTGCAGAGCGGTGACATTGCGGAGCCTTTAGCCTGGGCCGGGAGAGCCCATCAGGGTTGTTTCTGGCCTCAGCACTGGCAGAAGCCGGTCCGGGTTTCGGACAGCCTTCCCGGACCTGGCCGGATCCTGCTGCGGGCTCAGCATCCTTTTCGGAGCGAGTGCCCTGTTGTCCTTTGGAATCAAGGCCATTACAGCCGAGGGGTGCCCCAAATCCTGCGAGGTGCTGAGCATCCCTGTCCCCAGGTAACCCAGGATGAGGCCCCCATCTCCTCCCAGCCTGGAACCATCCGTGTGGCTCTGGATGAAAGGCTGGGTCCTGGCGGGGGGAGCGGGCTGTCCCTGTGGCTGGTGACCCTGCAGCGTGGCCTGACCTCCCCGGCTGTGAAGGGCGAGCCGGGCACCCACCAGCCATTGGGGTTTCACCCAGGTTTTAGGAGCTGCAGGTCCTGTCTAGGACGGAGCAAAAGTGGCAGGGAGCGGCTGCAGGGAGTTCAGTGACTGCAGGGTTCGTTATTTTTGCCCCTGGAGCCACCCAGCCTGTGCAGCAGCCGCAGGCCGTGTGGTGAGCTGGGTTTCCCCAGCTTGCAGGGCTCCGTGGCTCACTGCCGGCGTCGCGGCGCTGCGGCTCGTGGGGCTCCGGAAGCTCCAGCGCCTTGCAAAGCAGAACCAACTCCATTCGACCCCCCCCCCCCGCTCTGCAGGGGAGAGCAGTTCTGCTCTAACGAGGGCTGATCAGCCCGGGCTGACGCACACCGAATCTCACACAACTGAAATAAGAACCAGGGTAAAACCTTTGCCACGCACTGGTCCCACCTTCCCACTTGCCCCTTCCTCCTCATCCTCACCTTTATCTGCCGGTCCGGTTTACCCAGGCTGCCTTTATTCCCCATCTCCGTCCTTCCCAGGATCAGAGTCCCCTCCTGAGCTGCAAAGGGGCCCTGGCTTGCTCCAAGGACATGGGCTGCCCGTGGCTGCTGCTGCAAGGAAGAAAAACAAAAGCACAGGGTTCACGGCTTCCTCTCAGCTGCTGCCCCAGCTCCAGCCTTCCCAGCGCTGAGGCACACGTTAAACACGTGTTACTCACCCTCTGCCCCCCTCCCCAAGCCCCCGCTCCCCACCACGGTGGCCCTCACCCCGGGGGAGTGCAGGGATCCCAGCTCCAGCGGCTGCCGATCCTGGACACATCCCGCAGCGCACAGCCCAGCGAACCAGGGCTATTTTGGGAGGCTGGAGCAGAAGATTAATCCTCAGCACGGTGGCACTGCTAAATTTTGTCACCTGCTGTCCATCTGCCTCTGAGGAGCTGGCTCCGCGTCGCTCCTTCCCTCCACTTTTTCTCACACAAAAAGCCCAAGGCCAAACGCACACACAGCGCCCAGTGCCAACGCCCTCGTCCTCACCAAGGGGGACATGGACCCCCCGAGGGTCTGGCTGAGTCACACAGAGGAAAAAGCTGCCACTCTTTTCTCTGGAGCATATCTGCAGTGCATACATGCTATGTGTCTATAGAAAGTGCTAATTATACTCACAGACAATTATAATTAACGAGCACGTAGGGAGAGCCGACCCCTGGCTGCACCTACGGCTCTGGGTGCGTAGCCAGCACTTGTGATCGGAAAACCTCCTCCTCTGCGGGTGTGGGAGCAGCACTTGCCCTAAGGAGACCCGTCCCAAAAATAAACGCACGTGTGTGAGCACCCACCTGCCAGCACCCAGGGGTGGGCACGGCCCTGCACCCCCAGCACCCCCCGAGCCAGCGCTGCAGCAGCCGCAGGGGCACAGACCACCCTGCTCCTGCATTTCGGTCTCCTCCTGTCCCTGCATCCAGCAACTCAGCAAAAAAAAAAATAAGAAAATTAGGAATGGTTGCAGAAATCCGACAAACTTTCCCTGCCCTTGATCAAAATCTACCGGTGTTTAACATCGCCCCAACGCTGGATAAAGAGCCGTGTCCTTACCCAGCCTGCGTGCTGAGCCAGGGAATCTTCTTGTTTTCATGGATTTTGTTTCCCCTTTTTTTGCAACTCCAAAAAGAAACACAGAGAAATGGACGGGGCAAGGCTGGTGGCTGCACCTGAAGCACCTGAAGCACCACATCATCAAAAGGAAATTAAATTTCTCCGCTAGAAAATTTTGCATGCACCACTGCATAGTGATTACTGGTTTCGGGCCAAGGTGGCGGCGGCAGCGGCGGCTCTGGGAGACGCCGTCACACCAGCTCCGGAGGGACGGCGGATCTCCGCAGCTCCCACAGATGCTGCTGCCGAGGCCGGATCCAGGCAGGGCAAGCGCAGCTCTGCCAACGAGCCCTGCGGCGGCCTCGCCTTCCAACTGAAAGCAGAAGCATCCAAAAGGACAAACCTATCGGGGGAAACCAGGAATTTAATGACTCCGTATTTCAGCATCAGCTGGAGATGAGGGCCAGGGACCATGCCAGCATGGTGGCCACAGGGACAGGAGATTCCTGGGAACGGAGGCTTTCCAGGGATCAGGCTGACAATGCTGCGAGCACAGGAGGCAGAGGACGCGCTGGCAGAGACGCTGGGCAGGGAGGTGAGAGCCAGGGTGACTGTGCCTGGCCCCTGCAGAACGCAGGGCGCTCTGGCTGACAACGGGACGGGAGAAAGGGAAAAGCTCCCTCCGGATCCTGCGGGGTTTGGCAGCACGGCGGTGGGGCTGTGCCTCTGGCCCCAGGGGGGCTTCGTGCTCCCGGTGGCCTTGGGGAGCAGCAGCCTCCAGCGAAACGCGGGGTCTGCAGAGAGGCGCTGGGCACCACCACCTGCAGCACGGCGAGCCTGCGCAGGGAGGGAAACGTGTCTGAGAGAGGAGAGACAACACGAGAGCCCTGCTCAGATGAGAAACCCAGCCCAGCCAGGAGCCACCCGCACCGCTCGGCTCCGTCCCCATCAGCTGGCAAATCCCACTGCCCACGGCCGGCAGCGCAGCAGCTGCCGGCCCACCGTGAGCACCACCAGACGGGATTCAAGCCCCAGATTCCCAATTCCCGGCCCTTTGAGGCTCTCAGCCACCTCCCCGCCTGGGATCCCACCCTGCGGCACCCAACCCCGCCACCCACCACCCCGGGAACACGCTCACCTCCGGGAGACGCGCGAGGCAGCACGAGAAATCCCGGCGCGCGTCCCTTCCCTATCAGTGCTCTCTGCAATCGCTGTGCCCCTCATCTGGGACGACTGGGATGAATAAAAACCACCACGGTTATGTCCTGGATCAAGACAACACTAGCAAGGAAGGACTCTTTTTTTTTTTTTTTTTTTTTTTTTATACATTAGAACATTTATTTCTCAGAGAGAAAATATAGTCTCAGACAGTCAGGTTATAGTAGGTAAAATTAGCATTTTTTTTCTTTACAAGCATAGATTTTCTTATTACCTCTCTTATACCATCTGATATAAACAACTCTAGAAAGCAAATAAACTCACTTTCTACAATAAATAGAGCAATCTGTGCTTTACAGCAGACTGACAGTAACGTTTAGGTCCCGTAGCAACAGCAGGATATCAGCCAATTCAAATTCGAAAATGTCATTTAAAAAACAAAACCAAACAAAACCAAAGCAAAAAACCCAAATCCCAAGATCTTGAAACATATACACAGGTCACGAGTCCACAGCTGAGCTACCACCCGCAAACGTGTACGTTCCTTTAAATAAATTACACTGTGTGCATATAAAAGACCCAGCAACACAACTGAGGACTTCAAGAATGGTGACAATAGGTCTAAATAATTTAGAACGATATTTTACAGCTATGTACACAACATCCTTACCTAGCCACACTCCGTAGGCATCATTATTATTATTATTTTTACAAAATCCTATGCCCCGTCTCTATATGGTACAGGAATCTTCCGTCAAGTGTGGTTCCGTGTCCCAACGTATAAGAAGTGGTATTTTAAAAAAGTAGACCAAGTAGAAATGGCAGTGATTATTCCCCGCTATTCATTATTATTAATTATTATTCATTTGACCCCGTATTCTCTTCAGTATGAAAAAGTTAAAATAATAAAAAAATATCGAGTTAAAAAGCGAAATGATGATATTCAATCTACAATCTTGCTCTGCACCTTTGGTTCTTAAAATGGGAAAGCAAAGAGGGAGACACAACACAAGAGCTGGCAGAAATCATGAAGTCCTTGGCGAATAGAAAAGGTTTTGTCACCGAGTTTCCCACACCAGGTGTCCCCGTTTTCGCAGCGCAATCCCAAAAGGGACTGTCTGCAGAGCCGGGCTTGCTCGGCTTTTAAAGGATGACAACGTGGAGACCCACGCAGCGGGGAAAGGACACGCGTGCGTGGGACAGGGTGGAAAGGCAAAACGGTCGTGTGCTCTACTTAGCGCTTGGCTTCAACCCAAAGCGAGCCAGAGGAAAACTTCAGAGAGACAGGAAAAAACAAAAAAGGAAGAAAGGAAGAGGAGCCTTACACCAAATGTGCATAACCCAACACAAAAGATGTAACTCCCTCCAACCCTGATCAACCTCAGCGCCTGCAAAGCTGCTCCAGCTCATCAGGCACCTCCAGAATTAGTTTTGCTTCTTAAGAAAGGAAGTTGTCCTTGCTTTGACTCAATACTGCTCCAAACCATGGCATGAAATGTTACTGAGCAGGCACAGCCACAGAAACCAGAATTTAAATGTGAAACCACCAAATCAGTTTCTAGAACATACACACACACCCAAAACCCAGGTAATCTGCTTTTTGTATTTAAAGCCCTGTGCAGCTGTGGGTGTACGCACGTGCAGCAGAGGGGAAGGTTACCAAAATATCTCAGGCTTTTCCAAACGCCGTGAGAGCAATCTAACGTGAAAACACTGCGTACGCAGGCAGGAAAATCGTAACGCCAATTCCCAGCTACGATTTTTTTGTTTTGTAATGTGATGGGACAATCAACGTCATTTAAAAAAATAAAAAGGCCAGTGATGGTTAGGGTAAATTTGGCACAAGAAAGCCCAGTTGGGATTTCCATAAAGGATCCTGGTTCCCTTACAGTGGTGACGGGTTCCCGGGAATTACTCGGGGCTGGCCGATGACTTCGAAACCCCGTCGGCACCGGGCAGGCAGAGGCAGAGGGTGCGTGAGGCCCCAGCACCCGAGCGCTGCGCTCTGCTCACGGCACCAGCTCACCCTGCCTCCCGTCACCGGGCAGCTTTTCCTACCTGCCTCACTCCCGGCCCTGTGGACTCTACGTTTCATCTCCCGCCAGCTCTTCAGCGAGACACATTCAGAAAGAAGCTGGACAGGCTTTTTGGCACGTTTCAGGGTACTTCGAGGAGTGCTGACAGCTGCTGGGAACGGCGTCCCCCGGCCGGTCAGCGCACGAGACTGTCCGCTCTGCCGACAGCGGGGTCTGGAGGAAAACGAGGAGCGGCCGCCCCGACCCCTTACAGATAACCGGGCGTCACGAAGGGGTGATCTCCCCGCACGCGGCTCATGTGAATCATGGCTCGGTCATACGCCACCTGCACAGACTTGCGGATGCTGGTTTTTCGGCCTTCCAGCATCTTTAACTTGTCCACTGTGTCGTCCACGCCGAGGGGATAGACTTTGTCACGCGGAAGCCACTGCCTGCAACAGAGAGCGCAAAGCCCTGTCACCGAGGGCATCGAGAGGGGAAACGGGGAAAGAAGAGCCAACGCCCGGAGGCCTCTTGCCCTTGCAGCGCTGCACCTGAGCTCCGCAGGAGGCCGGCTGCTCCCGTGTGCCTGGCTCTCATCCCCGCTGCACAGCGGCTGCAGGCCAAGGAGTTTGTCCCAAGAGTTTCCAAGACAAGGCCAAGTACTCCAGCTCCTCAAGCATTCCCCACGTCTCAGCAGCAACCGGTCACCACTTGCCATCTCCTCCCCAGGAGCAGGGTGTTCTATTTGTTTATAATTAACACCCCACAACGATGCTACAAATGTTTAACTGCCTGCATTTGACATGGAAGAACCACCTGGAGCCAGAACGCCTTCCTGCACAAGCACAATTTACCTCTGCTGGGAATCCTTACTCCAGGCTTTCGATGCTCCTTGGAGCTCCAGAGGAAACTTGGGAACTCCTGTGCTCCACAGAGCAGCAAATACAGGGACTTCCATGGTGGAAAGGAAGTTTTTATCCCCAAGAAAGCTCTGCCTTGTTCCAAGAGGCTGTAAGCATCTTAAAAAAATTTTTTCCTAATATCTAATCTGAATCTGCCTCCCTCTGTTTTAAAACCATTACCCCTAGATGTTGGGGCCATCTTTCCTAACAAAGTCCAGCCCTTAGGAGTTAAATCTCACCACTGCTTGCACAGTTCAATGCATCTTCAGTGGTGAATTTCAGTTTAGAAAAAAACCCAAAAACTGGGGCCAATTTCAGTCCTTGTGATCCTTCTGCAGCATCACTGAAGTCAGCAGAATTTGGGTCTGGCACTAAGAGGGGTCTTTAGGTCTCTCCTAAGGCGCTTCACAAACTGCAAAGGAGGCTCTAAGGGAGTGTAGGAGTGTAAACACCCACCAGAGTTGCCTTCAGCAACAGCAGGGCAAAGCCAAGGAAACGCTGACTTTCGTTGAGAAGGCGGTTTCAGTTACAAGTCTGGATTTCCACGTTTCAAACTGATGACTACAGCAACAGGAGGCAGGCACTGCCCCCGATTTTCAGCTAAAAATCATTAGCACCTCTTTGAAGAGCACGCCCTGTTATCAAGTGGTTCTCGTAATCAGAGACAGCGAAACAACGCAGTGTACGAATAAAAAGCCCCGGGAGCGTGTTCCTTGGCACCTCTGCTCCCCAGAGGACACAAACTTACTCATCAAGTGACGCAAACACCTTCCCAGCTTCCTAAGGTGACGGCACATGCTTTTCCTTTGCCTGCACTGCACCTTGCCTCCCTCTCTTTAAACTGCATAAAACACTGCAGCAGCCCCAAAATGTAGGGGGAAACACTCCCTCTTGCTGCCTTTTTTTTTTTTTTTTTTGGTTTTTCTGGCTCTGC